>JAOEGS010009948.1:0-22800 GCA_025447755.1 Corythornis vintsioides | reverse complement strand
TATATTTGTCACCAGTAAAGCCATGAAACTTTGTGCTGCCTGTAGACACCAGCAGATAGGATGGAAAGAAAACCAGGTGAATCAGCCCAAATATATCTAAATTATCTGTTTAATAATTTTTGCTCCACAAATGGGAAATGCTAAGCCACCAGTGACTGTCACAAGGTCTTCTTTTCCAGTACTCCCTGACACAGATCCTATATAATGTAACATGGGTTCTGGGCTATGAAATCTGCATGTTGGTGTTTCAATGAACAAAACACTGAATGAAGGCTATGGAGCACACAGACTGGTTGAGCAATGAGACTGCTGAGTAATGACTTATGTTTTACTTTCCAATCTTCACTTCTGGCATCACCAGATAGAATACTGATAAAAGTATGAGTCAAAAGTATGAAAAGAATAGAAAAGATTTTTTTTTTTCAAATGTCATTGAAAATTCACCTTGAAAATGAGGGGGCTTACATACCAGGATGCATCAGACAAAGGAACGGGTCCAGATCCAACAGTCCAGTGATATGCTTACTGCATGGTTTGTCCACATGCCAGTCAGTTACCTGAGAGCTACCACTCTGAAGGCCTCTGAGTCTCCTTTTCAGTAATCAAGATAGGTGATTATAGATCAAACCATGGTACTTAATTCAATTCATCAGCTGAATGGGCTGCTGCTCCCATAGTACTGCTAGCATCTTCCAGGTCAGGAGTAGGGCCATATGAGCACAGTCCAAAGAGGAAACACACATCTCCTACATAAACATGTTACAGCCAGGCCAGCCCTGTAGAGAAGTTTAATCAGGTTCTGTGTTGTATCATCCATTCCTCCAGTTTTATGTCATCAGCCAACTTAGTGAGGGTAAATTCTGCCCCATCATACAGATCTTTAATAAAGATGTTAACCTCTTTTCTTCATAGAGTGAAAAAAAAACTTGCAGTCTTTTCAAACTGTGACCTGATTTTCATGATCTATCAATGAGTTCTCAACAAGGGCACGGGTTCCAGATCAGGTCCTAGTTAAAGTTAGGTATCTGCCAAAGAGAAAAAGCAATTAGTATATAGAGTTATGTTTTGAAAAGTGATGCAGAGATTTCCCTGACTTTGAAATGAACATCAGAAGCTCTGCCAGCTAATGGGATCATGCTGATCTACTAAAGCTGAAGATACCACAAGTGTTTCACCTTCACCAGACTTCTTTCACAACATGCTTCTTGCTGGAAAAAATACTCTGGTCAGCCTTCTGGAATCAGTGAGCCTATACTATAGTAGGTCTGGGTGACAGCCAACAAATGATTGCCTTTAGAGGATTATGGGTAATGCCTTGCTAATTAACTCTAATGGTAACCTGGTAATGGTTAATAGTGAGTTAGGCATTGCTTGCCCATCTGTCAGATGTTATCCGTTCAAGGAGAAAAATATTTGTAAGGTGATTTCACTTATGGTTTCAACATATTCTAAATGAACAATCTTTGTTCTCCCACAAATGGTATTGTGTTGGATAACAAAGTTGACAAGGTTTCATAAATCCTTTTCCAAGTTCAGTTTAATTACAGTTCAATATTCTTTTGTTTCTATTAACCCAGGTAAATAAATAGAGTGAACTGGCAATTTTGAACTGTGATATATATGGCATGGTCCCCAATGTACTGGCACACATGGAATTCTTGCAGATCACAAATCTGCGAGAAACATATTTGAGTCTTCCAACAAAATGTCATCAAATCTCTGAAGGAATCCATATTTGTATTTTGCATGGTGTGCCTCAGCTTCACATTAGAAGCAGGCAGGCTCTAAAGCAGCAGGCTTGAAACAGAGGGAAAGGGAAGATTCCTCCTTTGAACCTTGTTCTTTGAAAGTACTAGAATTGCAACCTATTTAAACTAATTTATTGTCCGATGAAAGGAATTATCTTTTTTTTTTTTTTACTATTCTTTCCCTTTTCCACACAATTCCTTTGTTATTTGTTATAAAATGTTCTTCCATGCTTTTTCTCCAAAACCTAATACCCCAGTTCTCTGCTAATACAATGCATATTTCACAGTTCACTTTGTCTCTCTATAGTGAAAACCCCTTTTAATCTCTAAATGGCAAAAACTCATCATAAAATTAAACAGATTTTAGTGAGTTCCTCTATCAAAAAAACTTTTAAAAACTATGCTGTTATAGGATAAAAGAAAAAGAAACAACTGCTTCAAATATACAAATCAAGGATTGAGGCCAAGAGATCATTTTTTATAAGACTGTATCTCTGTTGTCCAATGTTAATCTATTCTGGAATATGCTGTTTAACACATTTACACAGGAACTGGATAAACAAGAAGGCAGCAGAACTTGCAGATCATATAAAATAAACCAGAGTAACCATAATTATGGTTATTCTGCAAAGAATTGCAGAAGAATTTCAGAATATTCTAGGGCTAAGAGAGAAAATGGAATAGAAGTTTACTATTGACCAGTGTAAAGCAAAGAACACAGGAAAAAGTACCTTATGGCTCATTAATCTATTAATTTTTACTGTTAAGGAGTGATGGTGAATAATTATCTCAGTAGTGATCAAGATCAAAAAGACAGCTGGAACATTAGGAAATATTAGGAAGACAACTTAAAGAAAAATACACCAATACATTCCATCCAGCACATACATGTTGAATACAACACAAAGTTTTGCTTCCTAGAAAATAAAATAGAAATAGAGAAAATATAGGGAAAAGTATCAGGGTGATTAGCTTGAAACATCTTCCATACATGGACATATTAGGAATAGTTGGACACTCTTAATCCTGGACAAGAATCCTGAAGCCTTGGAGGAAAGTATGAACAGGGTTAGTGGGGTAAATTAATTCAGTAGCCTATACAAATGCATACAAGACATCACTGGCAGGGCAGTCTGAGGAGCAGAAAAGGTCTTGATGCCATATGAGTGCTGCTTGGCAGTAACCAAACCATCCCTGTGTTACCCACACCATGGACAATAAAAATCCAACCCATAGCCCTATACTAGCTGGAATTAACTAGAAAATTAACTCTATTCCAGTCAAACCCATCTGAGTAAGCAAAACTTCCAGGAGTTAATCAGTACTTACCACCTCCCACTACTCTCTAGAGAAAGGTTTTTACCACACTCCTGGTCAGGGTATCTACAGCATAACAAAATACTTCCTAGGATCCCTCCAACAGGGATCTGGGAAAGCCTGAGAGCTGACAAAGACTGTCAGCACCAGTGACAAGCTGAGGTTTATATGCACATTAAACTTAAAATGCAGAGAATTCAGAAGACTCTCTTGCTGTCAGTACAGGCAGGTACCTCCCAAGGTTTGCTTTTCACAAAGTAATTACTGAAATGCTACCTGCACACATGTTGTCAACACACAAATAGCTGTCACTACATTTTATCATGCACATTTAATTGCAAAAAACCCAAAATATCCCAAGTGGTAGACCAACCTCTGTTTTAGCCAAAATACTCTAGTAAACCCATTGTGATTCTACTTAAAACACAACAATGAAATCAGGTACACAGAATTTACACCTTCAGTGGTGGTTCAAGTTTCTCTCTCACCTCAGTTAAAGGCAAAAAGTATGTGCTGTTTCTTCTGGACTGGCTTAAAAAAATGAAAAATAAATATTTTTCATGGAGTTTTAGAGGGTTTTTGGCCTTCCCGAATCACACTGCATCTGGAATTCTCCACCCTTTTGTTTCGATGGGAGACCCAAATGGAACTAGCTAGCATAACCTTTGGCATTCCTGATTCTTTGGCAATCTGTTTGGGCTAAATAGGTCAACAGGGTGGAGATAGCCCATAAAGCTTCAAACTCTTCTTGAAAGTTCAAACATCACCAGCTATTTCTATTAACACATAGGTTAAGCTCAGGTTCTTAAGCATAAGAAAAACTTGCTCTATACCAATGTCCAAAGAGGTCAGCAACCCTGAATTAGAGAGGGGTAGGGGAAAGACTTTGCCTGTTGCAAGCCCAAAACAAATTTTTTAAGCAGGAATTAGGAATGATAAGGAGAGTGTTCTGGACTGTTGTGTTGGCTGCACCACTAGAGCCAGGGATTCTGAGGCAAAGGCAGAAGAGGTGTGGCTGAGCCCTGTAGACATGTATGATGTGACTCCAATGTTTATGGAAAGAAAACCACAGCCAAATATTTGGAACTTGATGAGCATTCTCAGCTGCAAAAAGAAGCTATTTCAACAAGCAAATGGGTTTCATACTAGAATTTCTGGACCTTAGCTTTCTCCCTAGGCTCCCCTGTGCCCTTACCTCCTCATTCAGACTATTCTTGCACCACTTACACTTTGTAATAAACCTGCCACAAATGCTTTCAATATACAAAAACTAAGAAATTTTCATCTGCAAGGGAGTAGCAGCACACCAGACAACCTGTTCCTTCCTCCATCTTTGATATTATTCTTATGTTAATCCTACAAGAAAAAAATATTTTTTGTGTAAATTACATTTTCAGTATTCACATGCTACAAGGTAATGATAATCTAAATCAGTATTTACACCAGCAAAATGGCACCAGAGTGTAAAAAAAGCCAACTTGCTCTTGTAGTGTCATTCATCTCAAATGCCTCCTACTTTCTTTTGAAGCTTTGATGAATAGAATGAGGACTTAAAAGCTGCTCCTCACATTTGTTCAAATTGAGTCATGTAATGTCAGTGACATTGCAAAATTTCTTTGTAGATAAAAGCACAGTCTTTGTACATCAGACATTGTGTGGCTATATGATGTTTTAGTTTAATATAGTTTCTGAAAACCTACAATATTCAGATATTCAAGTAGCAAAGTGTTTTAATAAAGGAGACAGTAAAATTTCTGGTTTAAATCATTAGCACAAGGGAAAGCATAGATCATAGTCAACTATCTACATATAAATGAAAGTGTGTGTTTGTTCTAGAACACATATTAATAGTTAAAATAATAATTACGGTAGAGTCCATTTGTTTTAAAATGGGATGTGGCTGGATTGTCACAGGAAATTTGGCATGTCCATGGTAACTACAGAAAGAAGAAATTGACATTGCTGGTATTGTTTTATACTTTCAAGGTTCATCCAACGTAAACATTTCCTTTTTTATTTTAAAGTCTCTGGTGCTTTTCTCTAAAATCTGAGTTTATACATTATCAGATTTAACTTTGTTCATCTCAGTTCATTCATTATTTTGGTGCTGTCATATGTACAGAATTCTGTATTGGATGCACATTTATATAAATGGATATACATATTTAAACTAGCAGCATGAGCTTGTATACCCCTAAATTAAGTGAAAAATCCTGGCACATAAATAGCTGTATGAGTATGTAAGTCTAAAAATCCCAGTGGGACATGCAAAGTGGTTAACCTACCAATATATAGGCACATACCAATTTTGTGTACTGAATGCATTTGCACTAAGAATTAGATTTTCCACTCTAACTGATCTATATCTGGATTTGGTGGAGAAAAGGGATGCAAAATAAAAAGATTATTGTAATTCCTTAATCCCAGGAGATCTCTATTTAGAAGTAGATCTTTTTATTTTTCCAGTTAATGAAAAGCCTGAGTAAAAATAACTCAGTGTCAGACTTCTCCACTGTCCACATATGGCAAATGTCTTTAAGCTATTTCAAGGGTGAAAATATTATATTTACACACCTCCATGATCTTTCTGCAGTCAGGGGACTCCCTTGCAGCAGGAAAACCTGTTTGTTGCACTGGTTATTTTCAATTTTATATCACATAATCAGACAAAAGAATTTAGCCAAGGTGCTTCTAGGTATATCATTCCATACATCTGAACAGTTGCCCAAGATACCATACTTCACTACAAAGACTTTAATTTCCTCTTTACAATAATTGAATTTTCATCTAAGGAAAGCTTTGATTTTATTAAATTGCTTTATTAAAGGCTTTGTCAACACATCTACTAAAAATATTGTTTTCAGAGATAGTGACAGCACTTCCAGATCCCTGGCAATCATTTGAAACACTAAGAAAAGGCGTCAGGGCTGGTGTCCATCCATCCAGCAACACCAGGCTCTGAAGAGCCTGATCTGGGTACAGGGCTGCTACCACCATGACCATGGGCAAACCTGGAGTCCAAGCCTGTGCCTGCCCTGAAGCCACAGGTGGATCTGGGGGTACTGCCTGACTGCTGGAAGTCAGGAACATCTGGGTTACTGAGTTCTCTTCATGCCAGACTGACACTGTCTTTCATTGGCTGGTTGGGTTGTTTATCCCATATATGGCTCCTCCCACCTGCTGCCTCACCCAACTGCTTGGGCCAGCAGCTGCTGGTGATAATTAGCCCTAACTGAACCCAGGACAGGAGGTTAATTGACTCTTGGAACATACCTTCAGGAATGCCCAAATCATCTACAGAATGGAAATGAAAAGGAACCTGAGCCAAAAAGGTCATAAAATTATGATACAACTGTGAGATGCCTACATTGGATAGAGAGTATGTCCTACTAGGAACAGAGGATGAGCCTGGCAACATAGGCACAAAGATACTGGTTTTTTAGCATGGCTAGAATTCCCAAGAAAGTTAGTGGAAATTTACAGCTAATAAGAAAAGTTCCTAGCTCCTTTTTCCAAAGAAAACTTAAGAATTATTTAGTAATGGGTAAGTGTTAGTAAAATATTAATTCTTCATATTTTTTTTTTTCCCTCAGTAAAGTTAAATTTGTAATTACTTGGTGAGAAATCATAGTGTGAATTGGTAGTTATTATTGGCATGACAACCAAGCAGCACAGCATTTTTTTCCCACCTACTGTGTAGGATAGCTGGCAAGTCCCTGAAAATTAATGACCTACTCAAAAACAGATATTTGGACAATAGTTTGTGAAGTCTGGAAAAGTCTACGCTGCTAATATTGAGGGATGGGCAGCTACACAAAACCCAGAGAACTCCAGAAAGAGTATGTAAGTATCAATCCTCTCCATCTTTTCTCATCCCCAACAGGGAGGAGTCAGTCGTTCACTCCTGATTTCTATTCTGAGCTGCTAAACTCCAGACTCAAGCTAATATTCTAGTAAAATGAAACACATTTAAAATCAGATTTCTAATGAAAAGTGGTGAAAAAGAAGTATAGCCTTTTTTTTTTTTCAAGATAATTGTTGCTATTTATATCACCACATTGAACATTCACTGAAAACTACTTCAGACAGGATATAAATTTAAGTATGCAGCTCATATTCTGTGAAAAATACTTCCGTTTCAGTGTGATGGAGGACCTGTGCAAATCAGAATCTGTTTTCTTACCCTGCAAAGCTGTACACAATCAAATCAAAGCTTACACAATCTGCAAAGTTGTATATTACTATAGTGGTTACTAGGAAGAGGGGACCCAAGCCTGAAATGTAAATGTGGGAGGGTATGCACAATCTGAAATACTTCAATATTTTCTGAAATATAATGAGTTCAAATAATTATGAGAAACAAATTATCAGTCTGTTTTGTATCAAGAAGACAATTGCATCAAGAAGACAAGCTTGGAGCCCAATGCTGAGTAATAAACCACCCATGCAGTTTCTATTTTTGACTTTTTGCTTTTGGGGGATGTGTGAAATAAGCTACAGATGACAGTCAAATGCACAGACTTTGGTAGCTTCTTTCCAATTAATATATTTTCCTGGACACTTGCTGTTCTGAATTTTTACAGTGTAAAAGTAAAAAGAAACACTTGTGCAGTTTAACTGAGGTTTCATTTGAAGGAATTGCATGATGGATTCATTACTGAGATGGCAAGTACAGCTCAATCTAGTCAATATGGAATTTCCTCTTTCCATTCTCTGGATACAACAGGATACAACAGGCAGTGAAATAGGCACTTAGTCACTGGGTTTTTACAAATCTTTTTAATTCCCTTATTGCCCAATCTTGCAATTGTTGTGAACATGCCAATTATGTCAATTTTCTTGACATAATTCCTGCAAAAGCAGGCCCTTAAATGTGAAATATAATTAAAATGACCTTTAGCTGCCTTCCATAGATTACCATCCATAAAGCTAAGAATAATAATAATAAAAAAAAGTATTAATAAAAAAAAAAAATGTTGTTTGAAGACACCATCTAATAGGCTAACTACATGTGCTAACTGTAGGTCTGATTCATGACACCATTACATCATTTTATTCCCCACAAGAGTTACCACAGCAAGAAAATGCTGTTAATAGAATGGGCTTTCCTATGTCCAACACAGATCTTAAGTACTGAGGAACTCAGTTTTGAGCACTTTCTGAACAGTACTCAGAATTCAGGTCTGAGTTCTCAAGAAAAGGTAGAGGTAATAATATTTACAGTAAGAGATTTCTCTCTGGCTGCATAGAGAAATTTATACAGAGCTTTGGAAATATCTTTTCACTGACTACTGAACATAACCAGGTCCACACATCGGTGCTTTAGGAATGGCTATCCGTCTCACCCTTTCCCCACTGAATAAATCCCACATTTTTTCCTTGATCTAAAGATTACTCCATGAGAGTTTCATGGATGACCAGAACATCCTCTCACTTTGTAACTTCCCTCAAGAGAGTTTCCATGCCTTTATATTTCAGAGACACGCTTCTTCATTCACACACTCTCTTCAGAGCTAAGACTACTGTGATTATTGTCTTACAAAAAGCCTACCTTATGTAAACATTTATTTGGATGATCTCCAAGTACTCTTATGCAATAATACACACAGATCACGAATAATAGGATGAAAGAGAAACATAAGCACTTAGGAAAAGGCTGCAAAATGACTAGGCAGCAATTTTCTATTGGTCTTTTTGCACCCTTTTCTACTACTGTAGAAACAGAATACAGCAAAGCCAACCATATTTTAAAAAATAAATAAATAAAAAGGCAATTATTTTTCCCAAGTAAAACCAGCAGAATTTGACTGGTAACATTCAACGTCTAAGTAATATCAATGATATTGTACAAAATATTTTTTTTCTTTTTTTTAATCCTGGAAAAAACAGTAGTTGTATTTACATTATTGGGAATTTGCATTGTGTGACTTGGCACTGGTTCCACAGTGAAATATAATTATAAAAACTTTAGGTAATATAGACTTTCATTAGTGATGTCAGCAGAGTCTGGATTCTGACAACTTAACTAGTATTCCAGTCCATTTTCTTTGGTAGCACACCAGTGTAACCTTTCCTCCTTGACCATTTGCCTATCTTTTAACACACTCTATCTCCTCTGATGATGAAACAAATAGGGAAAAGAAGCCTTGCACAAAAAAAAAAAATCCCTCATCTCTGGTTCTTCCAGATTGTTCCCCATTTCATACCCCTTTATGCCATACTGTAGCTCCTCAGGAACTGTCATTGTGTTAGCCCACTTCATGGTTAACTAAAATCTGTATGTCAAACCTGCAATAATGCATAGCTGTCATTATTTCTTTCACATTGATGATAATTATCAGTAAGATAGGCTTGCAGAAGTATTGATACATACTCTAAATCAAAGGCAGTATCCAAAGTATATTTTAGGCCATTCTTTTTGCTAATGGCAAGTTTTCTTATGTTTGCTTCTAAAGATAAGTAACATGTGCAAGTGTTCAGGTGTGATTTTCATGCTCCAAACATATTCTGAAAAACATCAGCATAGAATTCTTTCCCCCTTCACTTGCTCATAGCCTCCTCAATCTCTTGCCTTCATACATTTTTTACTAGTGCTGTAATTTAAATACAAAATGAGTTTACCATTCACCTAGGCTAATCAGATCTGACTATATAAGAATGATATTTGGTATCATGCCCTGCATGAGGACATTTGCTGCTTCCCCGAGGACATAATTTTACTGCTGAGGCTTATGATCAGAAAGATTAATCAGGCTTGTGATGCACAGTTCAGGATTTCATTATTGTGAGATTTTTATTTTTATTTTTTTTTTAATCTGAGTGTTGAAAGAAACTGGAAGTGCAACTCACTGTTTTATAGCCATATGATGGACTATTTCAGATTTGCTTTTCCTTACACTACTTTAAAGACCAGAACTGTGTTCAAAGCAAAGAAAGAAATTTTTTAAAGATTTTATGAAGTATAGAAAGTGCTCCAGCCTTTTTAATTGCTTGTGTGACACATATGAAGCAAGAGGCATAAATCCACAAAGCTTCACAATGATAGATTAGAAAAGTGTTCAACAGCACATGAAGTGTGACAGTCTCTTGCCTGCCTACTCTCAGATGACCTACACTGAGAAATACTTGAAGACTCAAATTCTTCATTAACTTCATATCCCTGGAACCTGGATCCATGCAACACTCAGATACAGTTTTATAAAGAGGAGGAAAACAGTTTGTATATTCTTCCCATGTCCTGTAAACAATGAAAACAGATGGAAGTTACACCATGGTTGGTCCTGACTTATTTTCCTAACAAATTCATTTTCCTTTATTATCACTACTCCAAACATCAGCATCCTCTTCTCCATCTTGACCAACAGAAAATGAACTTATGGCATAAGGTCTTGTGTGTAAAGGGTCTGAACTGACAGTACACCTTCACATCCTAGGATTCTAGTGGCTTTTAAGCACAGGAAGACCTCAGGGCATTTTAACCTAATGTCTGTTATCAGTGTTTCCAGCAGAACCACCCAGCAGTCTACCCAGTGAAAACAGGGTTTTTTGCAGACATCAGCAAGGGCAAGTTTTGGAGAGACGTGTGATATATAAAAGAAGTAATGTTTTGCAAGTTTTACAGGGGATTCTTCCCAAGTGTATTGGGCAGCATCACTTGATGTTGATTAGAAATATTAACAACTGAAAAAGCACTTTGCATGGAAATGATATAGGATGACCATCAGAGACTCTGGCTTCCTTTCCTGATTTACTATTAAAACGTTCATAGTCAACTCTATGCAACACTTAAATAAATTCATTGCAATCACAAGATAAATGATCAGAGAGGAATAAATAATTTATAATATCCACTTACCACCAATGGGTGACTTTTGCTTTCTTCCTGAATGTTTCAGTAACTTCCCTAAAGCTTTCATTTGATCATTTTCATTTAAACTTCCTTTGCTGTGTATTCTCAAGTAAAAAATCTGAAGTTGTAATTTACTGAGAAGGTAAGTAATCTAGTATTACTTTTATTTTCAGTATTGTGTAAGTCAACATCAGGTCTCTTGCATGAAAATTTATGGAAGTTGCCTATAGAACTGTACTCTTCACTATTCAAATAACTGAGTGGAAAAAATTGTTTGCTGCTGGGCCTGTTAATACAGGTTTAATCCAGTGGCAGAAAGCAAACAGCTAAGATTGACTTGTTCAAGATTGTAAAAAAAATATTTACAGAAAAAAAAAAATTAGCACTCTTTGTTAGTTCCAGGAATAATAATTTTTTTTTTTTCACACACTTCTTTTTTAATTCCAAACTGGAATTTTATATTTTAAAAATATTTTAAAACTGCAGATGTCCCTTTTTGAATTATTTCCATATTTATGCCATTAAACATAGCTTGACAGGCTTTTCTTTTATATATATAATTTACAAACAACACATTAGCTCCATGCTCTTTCTTAAAAATGTTTTGTAGTTTTTGAGCTTATTACTTACAAAATATTGCCAGAAGTGGCTTTCACCAAAGGGCTTAATCCTCCTTGCATTTAGCATAAAAGTCAGTTAAAGAAAAAGGAGCTCAGTGGTTCTTTCACCCTCTTCCCTCACATTTATGTATTAAAGGCATTGAATAAGCAAATATTCCTCATGTGAAAAATACTGTTGCATAAAATAAATTGACTAGAATAATGTGCAACAGATCTCCCATTTTGACCCTGAGTCAGATCTAAAGTTTGTGGTGTCACAACCAGCTCTATTTGATTCAGAGTGTGATTCATGTGCATGTAAACATGAGGTTAAAAAATACCAGGAATTATTCTGAAATGTTCAATTTGACTGTGCTTCAATAAGAAAGATGGAGAAAAAAAAAATCAAAAATATCAAAAAGTTGGCACAAGAAGACCTGCATATGCAAAACTACAAATATAATTGAAAGGCCAGACTGAAGCTCTTTTGAGCAGCAAAGCAGTTTAATCTGCTAGAGTCCTGATCACATAATGGCAACTAACTCAAAATACTCATTCACTCCTAAGGATTATGGTAGAGGAAACGATTTGAGGCCAAGGCATCTTAGACTGGGTGAGCTTTTATCACCATTAGTGCATATTATACTCTGTTAAGAACAGCAGGATTTAACCAAATACAAAGAATCTCTCACACTGTTTTCTTAGCTAAATGTGGTATTTTTGAAAGGGAAAAAAAAAAAAAAAAAAAAGAAGAGAAAGCTTTGTATACTGAGGCAGTGTTGGAGATAGTAATCCCCATCCCAACCTCAACTTTGAAAAAGTGTGGAAAGATGGAACACCGAGGCTGACAGAAAAGATTTACAAGTTCAAACAGGAAGGTGAACGAAGCAGTGGAAGAAAAAGCAAGGCAATTTCCACTGACTGATCACCATAGTCTAATTAGAGCAACAGCATTGTATCCAGTTCTCTCACCTAACAGCCACTGAGCCATAACGACATAAAAGAAATCACCAAGAGGGAAGGAAGGCAAGGCCCAGTGGAAAGTTCCACAAAGCGTTCCTGCTGCAGATGGCTTACAGGGATGCTCAGAAATGAACACTTCACATGTATTTTGCCATAAATATCTCCCTCGGGAGATTTGCATTCGAGTCAAGGATGTCTGTGTTGAATGACTTTGACAGTAATAAACTGCTTAATAATTTTATACTTAACATGGAAAATTATTTCCAAAGTACTTTTTGGACACCAGCTCAGAAGTATAGCCAGTTTTTTAACTGTCTGACTAGTGCATAATACAAATAAAACTGCTATACTGAAGTAAAGTCTTTGTAGTGGCTGTTTCCCATTTATTCTTTTATGGGACTATTGTTGGGTTTTTTCCCCAAAACTGCTGCTTAGAATAAAAGATAAAGACTTTTGTTTGAGTTGATGGTGCTTGCCTAGGAAAAATGTTGGGTTTAGGCACAGATTATGCAGGTTGTCATAATTGGATTATGCAGGTTATATGGCATCAATTGGATTATGAAGATTAGATTATGCAGGTTATATGGCATCAGTTGCAGGGAGTTCCCTAGGGACAGCCCTAACCTTACTGTTTTATCTTCTTTGTATCCTCAGGAGGAGCCGGGGCAGTAGGAAACCTCTAGGCAGAGAAAATCCCCTTCTTCCCTCTGCCAGCAAGGAGACCTGTATCAATCAATGGCTCTGTCACTGCTATCTGGCTCAGCTTGCTTCCATTCCCCTTTGGAGCAGCAAGAAGAAAAGGTATGTATCTACATTTCTGGGGTACTCAGGGAAGTGTGGTGAAACATACTCCAAGCCAATGCTTGCCTTGTTATGCTATTAATTACATTTTGGCTTCATCTCATTTTCCATTTCATCTGTCTCCAGAGCCTTTCATTTGTGATTTTTTTCTGGCCACTGGTTTAAGTGCTTCTGCCTATGTAGAGGTAGCCTACAGCTATAGCTCATAAAGAAGTGGAGTTCAGGTAGCCAGCAGCTTGATGTGTCTTCAAGTTGCAGTGTCATATAGTAAAACAGATTTTACAGAGGTGTTAAATATGTAAGAGTTAATTTTGAAGGCAAGATTTCTGTTTCTATGTGACATATGTTTCTTGCTATTCTAGCTTTAACATCAGTTTGTAGTAACTTACTATAAGAGTTAACTTACTGTATTTATTTGTACTAAATCATCTCACTATCAAGGTTTATTATTTACAGAACTAGCTATTTACTAATAAACAAAATCAACTTCTCTTCATCTTGGTGCTTTATAATTGGTGCTTTTATAAGCAGTCTTGGAGACTGCCCCAACTTTTAAAGCTTATAAGCCTTTCTAGTGCCTTCTGCTTGTGTCAGAAATTATTAGTGAAGAAATGTATGTGCTGTAAGAGCACAGAGATTTAACTTCGTCTTCAGAATGGGGTTTCCCAAAACACATCTGCAAAATAAAAGTCTGTCATAATGACATATTCCCCACAGTATTTATTTCTCTAGAATAAGCAATGAACCAGATTATTTGAGTAAGAAATTACATGTTTTTTCACACTCATGGAAAATGATTCTTTGCACTTTTATTTAAAACAATGGGAAATATGAAAAAAAAAACAACCAAACAAACAAACAAAAAAAAACCCAACCAAACAAAAAACCCACAACCAACAAAAACCATCAAACCTCAGCCTGTTAGGGAGATGGCTGACGAAATTCAGTTTTCTATACGTTTTGACCCCAGCAGTGTCCATGCAGTACCATGTAGCACTGAATAGAAAGGTACAAAACTCCTAAGATCTGGAGTTAAAATAATCTCTTAATGTGATCTATCTCTGTCTTTCATTTAATCAAAGTGATTTTAGCCCAAAAGCTAACCAAACTTCCTCCAATTTCTGACTGTAGAAGGTGAAACATGTATTTTAGGCTGTAACTTTTATCATAGCCTTGATACTGACCTGTTTTTTTTTCCAGAACTAAATGGGCTTTCAAGAAAATTAACTATAAATTTTTATTACTTGCCTCCCAGTTACCAACTAATACTCTCCCCAGGCATATGTTTTCTTGTACTTTGACAGAACTAGCTACCTGAGTGAAACCATGGCCCTTCTGATGTCAAAGGCAAAACTCAATTTCATGACTGGATTTTACCTTCTGGGATATATTTTCAAAGTATACATTTCAACAGTCTAAAATGTCCTGTAAGGTCCATGCCAACACCACCAGCAGAACACACAGTAGGACATTTTTGCATTGGCATGAACAGTCCTGGTGCCTCCCTTCCTGTGGTTTTGCTTTTTCTGTACATAGACATTTAGATTTAAATTTTGTAAGAAAATGTTATTTATATAACTATCTACATAACATCTACATAACTGCTAGTGCAATATAAATAACATTAACAACAAAATTATGCTTGTTCTCAGGTTTGTTTTTTTTTTTACACTGCCTTTATGGTAACCCTAACCAATGCTGAATTGATCTTACATTTCTTAAATGTTTTTCTACTTTAAAGTCGTTATCAATGTGGGCCCCTATTACAGCAGAGTGGTTCTTGATCCTCATCATAATGGGTATAAGCTCAATACCAGCCTTTCTGACACTGTCACCAGAGTACATCACGATATATTCACCACAGTGTGGTAATACCCATTTAGAAGCTGGTTTTCTCCCTTAAATTTCTTATAACTCTAAAATGCACCAGAAAACACATGCCATGTATGCATTTCCTATGGATACTGTATTGTTTCTATAACATATATTTTTATTGTGAGTAGATTTTTCTTTACTTCATTAGGCTGAAGGTTTCCTTTTTGATCAGAATGCACTCCTATGTTGACTGGCTAGAGACCCATACTTGCCAAAAATTCTGTCTTGGGTCACCAGAATGTCAGAGAACATAAACCTTTCCCAACACCTCAAAAATGCAGTAACACAAGTAATCATCAGTTATGTTAAATGCAATTCAGAGAGGAAAAAATCAGAGGTTTTGATACAAGGAGATCCCAGAAAATCAGGGATGAAGGACCAATGCTCTTTCTCCAGTCTCTTTTTTTTCATAACAACTTTATGCTTTGCAACAGCTACCCACATTTTATGAAAAAAAAAATCAAAAGTCTCTCAGAATGATTATATTTTCATAAATATAATTTGAATCATGGGTAACTATGTTTATTTAAGAAGATCAGCATTTGAAATTTTTCTAAAATATCCTTCATTGGTAGAAGATCTGGAGGAAACTAGAAGCAAATCACATGCACAAGAGCTTTTAGTATAGAAAGAGCATACTTACAGGAACAGAGTTGAAGGGCTAGTCAGCTTTTGAGAAAACTTGTCCTTTGCAAGAATATATAATCTTGACTAGAGCTACATAATGAAAAGATTTATTAAACATACAATCCATGGTTCTTATGTATAAAAATGTTTTATTTTATCACAAATCACCTTGTCTGAGCATGAATATATGGAAAACTTTAGATGAAAAATGTAAAAACTGAAACTAAAGATGAAAATTATCCAGCTTTTTATAACAAACAAACTAACAAAAATTATACATGGAATTTAAACAGATGTCTTCCATGTGTAGGCTGCTCATATTTTCCTACTCACTGTAGTGTTTCTGTATACAGTTGTACTGCATGATATAAAATTTTTAAATGCCAGAGAACTGCCATACACAACACTTGTTTTCATTGGGTGGACAAGCTATGCCTGAGCTCCTTGATCAAACACCATGCAACAGTCACACAATTTTATTAAATAGAGCAGAAAAAACTTTGCTATCAACATTCACAATTACTGTAAATATTACTTCTTATTCAACTGATCTGCTTCCTTTCTGATTATTACATTTGTATCTACTGGCTTTATTGACATAATAACCTTTGCTTAACTTTATTTCTGTAAACCCCATAGAACAATTACTAAGAAGTGCTTATGACCAGATTTACTAATATTTCTGAAAAACTGGAGTTGTTTGCTAATCCTAATCAGACTTTTCCCCCACCCTACTGAAGAAAGTAGAATTACTTGGAAACCAACAAGAGACTAAATTACAATCTCCAAAATTCTATAAGTGGTGAGAAAATGTAGTTGGGAAAGATCTCATTTTCATTATTGGCTCTCACAGACAATGCTGCAAATGCATTGGCAGTTTGCACAACACTTTTTTTTTTTTTTTTTTTCTCTATAAAATAAGCTATTTTATTTTTTTACTTGATGAGACTCGGCTAACGTGGAACATGGTGATAGCAGTTTTATTCTCTTCTCAGATTAAAAGTAAGATTTAACTGTTCTTGAAAATCCCTTCTCAATTCTATGGTTCATGAAGCACAAACTGCCCCACCATGTGAGCTGTGCCTTCATGGACACCTGACCTACCCCAGCTTCCTGGCCTATCTTCACAGCTCAAAGAGAATGACAGAAGATAAGTTCTGATACAGTTGAGTGGCTACAGGCTACTGAAAGCGACATTAAATAAATGAACTATTGTTAGCTATCAGCTTGACTCTCTGCCAAGCAGCTAAATGAATCACTTTGAAAAATTAAACAAAAAGAGGTTTAATTTGACATGACTGTTGTTTGACTTTCCGCTTTTTTGTTTTAGTAGGGACCCAATGCTGATGCCGTGCCATGCCAGTCAGAGAATAAGCACCACATATCTGTGCATTGCCAACCCATAACTAATGCATTAAACCCTTTTATTTTGCACTTCTATTGTTTGCTATTAGAAATGTGTAGTGTGGACTCATAAGTCTACAATAAAGCCCCTGGATATTTCACAACTAAAACTTCTCTATCCTCTTAAAAAGTTTAGCTGTTTGGCTTTGCCCTTTATGTACTAAATAAGCCTGGAGGGATACAAAATACAGATAGAACTGAAATTGTTTAGCTTTTTGCAGTTTATATGTGCCCTTCAATCTCTTGGACGGGAAAAGGGCAGGGGAGGCAGGGTTGTTGCTATAAAATGTTTTATACAGTGAATTGCCTTGGCTGTATAAAATGTTAATGTTGAAGTAAATCACCAGCTTGGCAAGTAAAGTTAGCAAGAGGCCTCCTGCCTGACCATTTGCAGTTTTGTGCTTCTTCTCTTCAATAGCTTTCTTTTCCTTATTGCTACTTACAATAAACACTCTGGGACAAATTTTCCACCCTGTCACAGCACGTGACCACACTGGCAATAATTTGGTAACATTGATGTAACCAAGGCAGAAGAATTTGGTCTTCATATTTATAGGATGCTTTTCATCTGAGGATATCAAGGAATAAGCCTGACCAAAATCAAGTTCCAAGATCAAAACAGTCCCAAACTTCAGCGAAGTGCAGAGCCAGCCTTAGCAGCCAGATTCATTCCTAATCCAGATTTAAGGCACTTCAGCCCTGAACACAGAGGTGCAAATTAGTTACAATACTTCCTACACAGAATGGGAACCTGAAGGAAACACTGAAAATTATTAAAACCTGTGGTTTGTTTCAAAATCAGTTTCTTGTTTAGAGACATAATTGTGGTTCTGGAGGGCATTAACCCAAAACAGTTCTGAATATTTTATTTTCTGCTTAGTGCAAACCCAATTACATTAATATTTTTTTCTGAAAGAAAACAAAATAAAACAAAACAACCACCTAAGGAGCTTGAAAACTTAGTTCAAGTTGGCTGCAGAAAGGATTAAACAAAATAAACTGCTAGTATGAAATACATGATTTCATGTATTCTAATCACAACAGAAGAAAATATTTTTGGTGCCTTAAGTTAATATATTCAGCCAATGCAATACATTTCTTGCTGTATTCAGAAACTGAAAAGTGAAAAATAAAACATTTCCATCATGTTGTATTAAATAATTCATCACTTATAAAGAATCTGCAGCAGGGGTCATTTATACTGGGGACAATTGGCTTCCACTACAAGAGTTTCTTTAAAGCATGCCCTTGCCTGCCTATGGACTCTGTCAGATACTGAACTCACCTGGGCAGGTGGCCAGACTGCTGCAGAGACATGACAGCCTGTTTCAACTTGTGCTGATGGAAAAAACAGGCACAGCTCTTCTTCCCTCCCTGCAGAGGAAGCAAGGGGGTGTTTCCTATGACTTTGTTCATGAACAGATAGTAAATCCACAATTTTTAAAGTTACTAGCAATTATTACTAGTATTAAATTTTAACAGATAAAATTGTGAAGATGAACATAGGCTAGTGAATGACTTGGTAAATCTTGAACTGAATTAATTGCTTTTGATTTTTCTCATTGTTTTCTAAAAAATATCTGGGTGGGGAGGGGGAGAAAGAATAATTAAATAGAAAATGCACAGCTGGGAAATAGAATACTCTAGCTTTGGCATGGGACAACATGGGACAACCCCTCTCTACACAAAATTCAGCTGTGGGGTAGATCTAGATGAGACTAAAACAATATTTCTAAATGTTGTTAAGTCTGCTTATGTTGTCCTAAAATATGACCAGAATGCTAACGGGGCAGAGTCAGGCTCTGTTTTATAGACCTCCCACGGAGTTCATGCTTCATGCACCACACAAAAAGAAAAGTTTTGTATGTGAAGCTAAAATTAACCCTTTTCTTCCCTCAAAATGAAGAGGCACTATGCATAATGCTACTGTGGATCTGGGAATCCATTTCCCTCAGCTGCTGTCAACACCATTGTCCAGACTGTGAGGAGCAGTGCAACTATCAGTACAGCTGACTTCTCTGCATACAGCTTCATGGACATTAATCTGACAAATCCTCTTGACAAATTGACCTCCACATTCAAGTGAATTTTAATTTCAGATTAGAAATGATTGGATGATATACAATGTAAATATCAGACATGCTCCTCTCTCAGATTGACTAAAAACAAGGCATCCATCTATCTGCAGTCTTTTCTATGCCTTAGATATCTGTGCCCTTACCACTTTTACAGACTGAAATCAGGCAGCATCAAATCAAATAGACCCAAAATTAGCTTCCTCTGTGTTTTCTAGTGTTCAGCATCAGAGTGCAACCAAAATGGTTAAGAATGTTTGCTGTTGTTTGTAAGCTGTTTCATGCTCTAATGCTCTTGACAAGACTAACTCTAGGTTCTCTACTCTAAAGAGGGAGAACTTTTTTAAGATGCTTTAAAAGCAAGAATAGTATTTACAAGTTTTGTTACTGAATGTAATACTTTTTCCATGTTTATATATATCCATATGATTTTGAGTAGTAGCAATATAATTGTTATTTGAAGTTTCTCCTGAGAAAATATAGATCTATTGTATTCACCTTTTAGAATGCTGCTTCTAACAAAAGAAATATGTGTACACAACTTCTAGGTCAACATTCTTCAGAAGAAAGTCTGTGTATTTTTGTAACAACTGCCCTTTCCATTTCATTCCCATTGTGAATCTCAGATTAGTGTGTGGTAAAAAGTGAGGATTTTGTGGTGTTTGAAATTAGATTAATTAGCTTTGCAAAATCTAATTAACATGCACAGAAACACATATGTTACAATCTACTAATTTATACTTCATAAAAGCAATGATGAGACCTTAACAAAGTCATACCCAAGAAATAAGAAACCCTCAAACCCTTTGTTTGAAGTATCTGAGACCCAGGATTAGGGAAAGAGAAAAAAAAAAAAGTTACACTTGAGGTCTGTACAGACCATCATGAACCTATAAGTTTTGTTTACTCAAAAGTGAAAAAGAGAAAACACAAAGTACAAAGTCTGATGAATACTAAAGACTGTTGTCTTTTCCTCAGGGGCTCCATGCAAAAGAACACTTCAACACAAGCACTAGCATTCTCACATAACCTTTGTGATGTCTCCAGGAAGGATGCAGGCATTTAAAACAGGACTGAAGCTGGAACTAAGGCCCCTGGGACCAAGAATGGGATCCAAAATTTAAGTTACATCAATGCAACTTGCTTCTGCAGGTAAAGCTCAGGGCATGCTGCCCTGCATTTATTCTGCATATACAGACTTTTCCAAAGGGAGCACAGGGCATAAGTTCCCGGGTTTGAGAACAGACCATTCCATATAATACTGAATTAACTTGCAAAAAGGCCAGGTTGTGTTGGTTAATGCCATTCTGGCTATGGTTTTAGGACACAGTGTTCCATCTAATACTCTCATTGCTCCACATTCTTACTCCACTTCAACACCGTGCATGGTCATTTTTGGTACAATGCTCATATTTCACCTATCATGCAAAATTCCTCATGCCATCACTAGCAGACCTACCAGAAGATCTAGAAACATTACAGCCCTTATACATAGCTCTAAAAAAAAGGCAGTTTTGTTTGTTGCTCTGTCCCTAGCAAAGTCTTTCCACCCAAAGCCAGTACATGCCAGAGACTATGAACAAAGTTGGCTATCTTTATTTCTTATAGCTGGTAAAAAACAAAAAGTAGGGTTGCTATATGAAAGGAATTGAACTAAGGTAAACAGAGAAAAGGTTGCTTGTCCTCTTCTGTGTGTCTCCAGTTTCTGTGCTTGCATGAGATGAAAAATGAATTTTAAGATTAATATTTAGTAATAAAAACTCAGTTAGCTTTTTTAACTGAAACTTAACTTGTATTTCATGTGTGGAATTAGGAGACTTTTATAAAACCTCATCTGGCCTTGGATGATTTTGAGGTATTTTTGTTGGGCCCCAAACTCTATAAACTAGCCACTACTAACAGCTTCCTTCTGTGAGAGGCTCTGTTTCAAACTACAGAAAAACTCAAAGGTTAACTCCAGAATAAACAGTTCCTGTAAAAGTAAATTGATAAATAGTTCCCCTGTAATCATATAATTAGTGGTACAATGTGTTAACCACTTTTGTGAAAGCAATTTAAATGCTCACCATTCACATTGTCAAAAAGATCATTGACCCAGTAGCTTAGAAACAATTGATGAAATGAATGTTGGTCTTTACTGTGGTTACTGATGCTGGGGCACATTTTGCTGTGTGCAGACAGCAAAAGACTCTTCATCAGTGTGCATCCACACTGTGTTTTTATTCTTTCCTAAGAAAATTTGGAGTTTGGGGCAGGGTGACAAGGATCCACACCTACCCCAGATCCACTTATCATTAGATCAATTAGCCAAACCTCCTACACACTGAGCATCAGTAGCTGTTAGAAAAGACGGTACCTCAAAGAATTCAAAACATTTGATATCTCAAGGTTTAGTAACACAATCACACTTCATAAGAGCGTGAAACACCCACAGTTGAGTGATTCATTACCTAAAGGCTTTCACATTAGAAATCGCCTGAAAAAAAATTATAGGGATAGAATATTATGTTTGCAAACCAAGTAAAAACCAAGGCAACAAAAGGGATTTTAAGGAAATTTTCCACCCCTCATTGGGAAATAGAGATCAAGATGATTAAGGCTAAGTATGATTAGGTCTAAATTACTGTTGGAATGCAGTCAACAGAAGCAAATACCCTCATTTAACTTTATCCAAGATCATCACCAGGAGTGCAAAATATCTGCAGTTTGCAAAATATTTTATCTTTATAAAAGGTCTGGTTCTTGTATGTGAAGTTTTCCACTTGCCTGCTGTTAAGCTGGTAATTTTAGAATAACATTTCTTAATATGTAGAACATTCCTTAGGATATGGACTAATTTTGTGGGCAACTCTCCTAATAGAGGCTGAGCTGCCACTATTAAAAATTAAAGCTGTAATTCTTGCACTTGTGAAAGGAACCTGCAAAAAAAAAATGGAGCATTGGTGCAGAAGGGTCTGCCTGCAACTTATACTCTTACTTATATGCACTAAATCCACTGGTTACAAGAGGTGTTAATGCCAATACTGCTCAGTGTTTCACTACTGATGCACTACAGTGAATAAAAGAACATTAGTAGGAATCCTTACCCCAGTGTTTTTAAGAGTAAGCAGTAAAAAAAGGCATGTAATAAGAAAAACTAGAATATGCATATGCTGTGGTGTTTGACTTTAAAAGATCATGGAAAAGCAATGGGTTTGATTGATCTCATTCTGAAAATGAGCTCAGCTTTTAAAAAACTATGATAGACTTGGAAGCAGACAATTTTCAAGAAAATAGCAAGCCAAAGCTATTAAATAATAGACATGGTGTTGAAGCCAGTCATTCAGTCCCCAATAGTTCAAATGTTCTTCCATACTGACAGGGCTTGAAACCCTAGTTGTACCAAGAATGTCATTTAGCATCTGTCATGAAAGTAATGAAAATTAGGACTGGAGCTGCAAAAGCAAGTGGAAAAAATGTGATACATAGTATCAGGATTGCCATGTGCTGTTTGTTGTGGAAAACACCTAGAAAGTGACTTTGTCTTTAAAATAGACTATATA
>JAOEGS010009947.1:58300-75134 GCA_025447755.1 Corythornis vintsioides | reverse complement strand
CTCTGAGCAGCCTGGGCTAGTTGAGGGTGTCCCTGCTCCCTGCAGGGGGGCTGCACTAGATGCCCTTTGGAGGTCCCCTCCAGCCCTAACCATCCTCTGATTCTACGACATCAACACAGATAAGGAGGCCAGGAAAGATTCTCAGGGAGCAGCAACGTGAGGGTCAGGCGGCCGAGAAGGCGCCGAGGGGAGGCTCAGCAGAGGCAGCAGCTCCTCCCCGAGCGCCGCAGGGATGCCGAGTGAAGCTCGGGGCTTTCATTTTCAACCCCAGAAACTTCGCAGAGCGTCTGTCGAGAGCGCTGCACCCTTAGATGTGACTGGGGGGGGGGGTCCACCTTCCCCTCAGCACCGCTGCAGCTCGGAAAGCTCTGAAGCAGCACCATCAAGGCATAATCCATGGCTGGCCATGCTCGGGCCTGCTGAGGGAGCGGCCAGACACGCACTGCTGTTTCGCTTCTCCCCCGGGCGAGCGGAGCTGGTTGGGGGGACACACACACGGGACACCCCGACCCGCGGCTCCCAGCCCGTGCTCTCCTCACTCACCCGTGCGCTCTGCGGGAGGTGGTAGCGGCACAGCGTGTGGTCCAGGTCGAACCCCATCACGTCGCAGTCAAGCAGGGAGAAATGCTGCTGCATTTCTCTGCAGGACGAGGAGGAGGAGGAGAAGGAGGAGGAGGAGGAAGAAGAAGAAGAGGCGCGGGCGGGTTTCCTGCGGCACGGGGCGGGGCGGACCGAGATCCCCCCCCTTCGTCCCGCCCTCCCACCGCCCTCCGCCCGCCCCGCCCGGGGCCGTTCACCTGCTCTGGGGCCGGTGCTGCTGCCGAGCTCGGAGCTCGGGGTGACCCCGGGGAAAGAGGGCGGCCTTGGTGGCCCACGGGCAGTCAGCGCCTTGGGGGACGAGAATCATCGAATCGTTTGGTTGGAAGAGACCTTTGAGATCATCGAGTCCAACCGTTCGCCCTGCACTGCCAGGGTCCCTAAACCGTGTCCCCCAGCACCACATCCACACGGGTTTTAAACACTTCCAGGGATGGGGACTCCACCACCTCCCTGGGCAGCCCATTCCAATGCCCAACCACCCTCTCTGGAAAGAAATTCTTCCTACTATCCAACCTAAATTTCCCTTGGTGCAACTTGAAGCCTCTTTCTTTGCAGGTCCCACCTCTTTTCCACAACTCCTTTCTCTCCATAGACCAAAGGCACCATCACAACTTTGTTTTGATTCACAAAAAACAAAACCGTCTTGTTCAGCTAGTTTGCAAATCTCATTTTAGAAGTCCTTGTACAGCTATAAATAGTACAACCTAAAAGGGATGTGAATCGTGAGCAATTGTTATGAATTATTTAATTCAAGCCATCTTTTCCAGCATATCCTCCTTGTGCTCAGCTCTGTGTTGTGCTTTGCAGGTGGGAAAGTTATGATTCTATGAAAGTAATTATGTTTTGATTGCATCAAGTGATGATTTGTTTTTTTGCAGGATGGCTCAATGATGATTCAGAGCAAAGTGTGGAATATATACTCAAACAGTCAAATGAGATATATACTTATATATGAAAATTCTGTTTGCTGTGCTCAGGTAGATGCAGGTGACAGAAGCTGAAATAACGTGACCTATGTATGTTTATGTTTCATGTATGTTTAAAAATGCTGCAGAGAATTCTTGCAGACATTTTCTGTTCCTAAAGCTGCTCACTTCAGGAAGCAAATTTCCACCCCACTGAATTCAATGGTCACAATCTTGATTGACTTCATTGGGTCCAAGAGTTCACCCACAGCTGCTACTTCACACTGTCCTCACATTAACCTAAAGTATCTCTGACTTGCTTTTTTTTTTTTTCTTCCCACAAGAACTCATGCTGCTTCCAAAATTGTGCTTAGATTAGAGCATTTTCAATTCAGAACTATTTATTTTTGCTTTGCCTGGAAGTTATTTTATGCAAAAAACTCACCACAAAATCAACTTAACACACTTTTGTATTAAAAAAATCTGGACAGATCTCAAACATCATGCATTAGAGTCATAGAATGGTTTGTGTTGGAAGGGACCTTTAAAGATCATCTATTCCAACCCAATGTAAGCTTGAACATTCAGATATTGTGAATGCTGCACAATTATATTAACAACAATGAGAAGCTATCTTAGAATTTACAACACAAAAGTACTAATCATATTTAATCTGAAGCAGATGAGAGATGTCCACATAACTAAGACTTAGACTATGGGCTGTCAAGTCTGAATTGATAATATTTTATGTTTCCCCAAGCTTCCTTGCTTTCCTTGTCCTTAAGAGGGCAGCATTACAATACAATGGAGCATCTCTCCGTTTTAACTTTGAATAAACACCTGAATGTATTTTCCTTTCCTTAAACTTCAGTTTTGGTTTGTTTTCTTGCTGTGTAATTTGACTTTTCAGTTGTGTTTTGTTCCAGCTCTGCAGTCGCAGCCATTTGCCTATTTACGTAAAGGTTATAAGAGTTAAAAAAGAACCCAAACCACCAAAAATCAAAATAACCCTTCATATTGCTATGAGTGTGCAATTGTGATACATGAAAATAAATCATGAATTTGAACACACGTGAAGCATTTTTATTTTAGACAATTAGCACCTTCTTACATCAAAATAAGCTCTGGACATTCTGGATTTTTCTGTTTGTCTTTATGAATGAAAATACTTCTGGAGTAGAATAAGTCAAAATACAAAATGCTGCTTCTTTTCATATATATATTTTATTTAAGCACACTAGGGAGTGTAAATCTAACTTCATCTCTGACCTCACAATCTCAGCTTGAAAGGAAAACTCACCAGCAGTTGGTGGTGATCACAGAGGTAGAACATGTTTCTGGAATTTGGCATTAAATTGTTCTTTCAGTGGGGATTCTTCACCTGTTTAGACAGGGATTTGGTGCTATGTTTTTAAGTTTAGGACACTTGCAAAGAAACATTTTTGTTTAGGAAACAGAAGAAGAAGCAGCTGTGAGTATACAGAAGCAGGCCTCTGACATTACACAGTGATGCTTTAGTAACACACATCTAACAACACCAATTCATTCCAAGGATAACTTGGTTCTCTGTGAGAGAATAAAAACTGTCAAAAATAGATTTGCTGTGAAAAACAGTTACTAGCACTTACTGTTTCTTCAGCAGACATTTCCAAGTTTAATAAATACCATTTAATCTTGAAAGTTGCTCCTCTGTGCCATACAGTGCCTTTCTACTAGGTAGAGAAACCCTGTGAACATACTTTACTGTTGATCATGATTTCAGATTTGATTAAATCCTAGCAATTTCAGGAGTTCTGCTGTTTATTGGGTTGTTTAGCAGCCTTTTTATAGGGCACAAAATATAGACACTCATTTTTTCAGTAGAATCACATACATACAGTTTATAGCATCCTGCTGGGAGTAGGACATCTGATGACATCTGGCACCCAGTACTGTACTGGTTACGTTCTTGCCTCACCAAAATAGAAATGATTCCCAAAACTTCCAAAAATTTTCCCAAAAGAAATGGTACTACAAATAAGGACTTTTTGGGAAGTTATATTTCCATGGTAGATCTGTATGTATTTTATGTGGAAAGAACTGTGGAGCTTCTATCATCTGTGGGACACTACCTTTTTTATTTTTTTTTATAACATAGTTATTTATTTTCACTATTTTAAGCATACAATCCAGAGTAGCACTCCTAAATTTTCAGTCCTCATTTTCCATTTCTTCAGGGTGTATTGATGGCCAGGTAACATCATTGCTTAAGGCTTCGATTTCTTCCTGAGTGAAATTGTAATGCACTTAATTCAGACATTCTGAGGATTCCTGTGTGGCTCAGGTAGGGTACAGCCTTGTAATTTCAAGCCTGACACTTGTTAGTGATGGCATCAAAGGCAAATCTGCTGTCTGTGAATACACAATCTGCACAAAAGAAGAGCTAGTGAACAGCTGGTGGAAATGCCAGAAATATCAAACTACAAACTTGAAGAGAATAAAACTAGGAAAAGGGAAAAATACAGTCATCTTCTTGCCCCAGGGAAGGATCAATCTGACTTCAAACATCCCTAATAGCCAGTTTTCTAACTCCTTCTTCTCAAAAAGGGCCAAAGAGGCACTGAGGCAATTTCCCCCAGTGTTTAACAGTCCTTAGGCACACAACACTCTTGAGTTTTCTTCCCTCCTCCATAGCAAAACAAAGTTTCTGTTGCTCTAAGGCATCTTTTTTTTTTTCTTTTTTATTATTTTTTTCATTCTTTTCTTCTTATTTCATGTCCTATTCCTAGCAGATGTAAGAACCACATCACTGTGTACCAGCCTTCTATAGATTTGAAGTCTGCTACTCTATGTTCTCCCACAGACCCGGTTTGTTTTGTTATTTAAGGTCCTTCCTTAAAGGCTGAGGAGTTTTGAGCCTGCTTATCTTTTATCCTCAATCTGAATGATATTCATCCATCACATTCATTATCAAACTGATCTGAATCTTTTTTTTTTTTTTTTTTTTCTGGAATATAAGATCAAAAAGTGAACACATTGCTCCAGTCCTGGCCTTACTACAGATGAGAAGAGAAATAATGAAGAGTGATGTAACACAGCAATCTGTGCTTTTCAGAGAACATGCCATTTACTTAATTCATTACAATCATCACTACTTTAGGATTTGCAAAGTCAAATTCTATCCTATCACTATGATGAGTAGAGAGATCATTTTTTTTTTTCCTTTTAATAAGTAATCTTTCTTAAGGAGTACTCAATATTCTATTTAAGAAATATTTTGTCTGTGTGTGTCATTGCTGAGTATGTAGGACACTGAAAGTGATGTTCCTTGCAGGTGCAATTTCACAATGCTAATATTTATGTTTATAAATCTCAAATGTAAGAGCTTATTTTGAGTGTAAATTGCATTTGATATTCACTGTTCTGCTTCTGCCTCTATAGGGTGTCTAGTAATGATCTGATGAAAGGATAATAAAATAAATATTAAAATAAATTATTAAAATTAAAATAAAAATAAATGTATGCTGGATTTTGATATGAATGAAGTGATCTAGAATAATATATTCTGAAACTCTAAGTGTATACTAAGCCTCAAGAAGCTCCATCACGTTGATGAACTTTCTTCCTTATATTTATAGATGCCATGTCCTGCATCTTGTACAGCATCCTACTGCATACCTGTGAAAAGCAGAAAGAAAAGAGAAGGTAGGAAAGCATATAGAAAATATACAAGGGGAGAGGGACACCTAGTCTGGAAGATGGATGAACAGTGCACAGGGTTCATATAAGCACAGGAACTGATTCTAGACCCAGCCCTTTTCTTCTAGAGAGAGATCTGAGCTGTATGAAATCCTGGTGTGTGCACAATTTGCAGTCATGTGCAGTGATTTGTGTAAGTGCAGTTTATCCAGCAGGAAGAATAAAAGTAAATGGAAGAGAGAGGGAGGTGCTGACTTTTCTTTCTGCTCTCCAGTGATAGGGCACATGGGAGTGGTTAAAGGTGTGCCAAAGGAGATTTAGGCTGCATGCTAGGGATAATTCCTTTACTGAGAAGGCAGTCAAACTCTGAAACAGGTTTCCTAGACAGGTGGTCAGTGCCCCAAGCCTGTCAGTGTTGGAAAATGCCCTTAATAATATGCTTTAGCATTTCATCAGCCCTCAAGTGGTCAGTCAGTTGGACTAGAGAAGTATTTTATATCCTTTCTGACAACTGAACTATTCTTGATTCTATTCTATTCCATTCCACTCTGTTCCAATTAACAGCTAGTGTTTTTCTTCTGTTTCTTACGTGCATTATTTCAGTAATTTGAATTAATTAAATAGGTGTGTTCCTTTCTATGGTACATCAATATGTTCTGATTTAAAGTTTTAGCTCCTGATTAAGATGCTACCTTTCCTTCATGCACAGAGCAGGAGAGAGGGCTGATTTTATTTTAAGGAAAAAAACCCACCCTTTAATTCACAGGTGAAACAATGAGTGTAGTCTTTTGATACTCTGCTCCTTTCCATCCATTTCTCTTTGGACTTCTCTGCTTCTCCTGATGCAATTCCAACTTCTGAAGATAAAGATGGTAAATCATGTTCATAAGTCATCAATGGCATAGCACCCAGACTTTGACAGAGTTATGTGAAAAATGGTCTTGACCCATCATAAAATCTTCATTTAAAGCCTACCCAGAACAGGGTCAGCTCTGGAATGCATTTTCTTAACAGAATGATGAAGTCATGTTTGCTGATAATTCTTTGCCACCCACTTACCATATTTTTTCCTAGCCAGAGATAAATTCGATTAGAAGTATTTTTTATGCCTTAGAGAGCTATAGTGTGGTTTTATTCAGAAAGGCTGCTTCATAGAAAGCAAATTAACTTACAATTTATAACAGTGCGTGCTGTGCATCATTCAGAATAATGTTCAATTAAATGAAAAATCATGGCTAAGGTCTGGTCCCATTGCAGATAATGGCAAAACTCCCATTAAATGGAGGCAGAGTGAGATCTGATTGTTGGAACAAATAGAGAGAGTCTCAGTTCTGTCAATCTCTGACAGTCCTATTCCTCTGTGCTCAGTTGTTGTCACATGTAGCCCATTTTAGGCCCCAATTCAGCTAATAAATAAGCAACCCTCATCACCAAAGCACTTCAAAATGTACTTTTAATGCTTTCTAGAGTAGAGATGGATCACTGGATTAGCCTTATGAAAATAAATAGCCAGACTTTCCTCATTATGAATGCAAGAGATTTAAGATTGGAAAATGCCAAATTGAATATAACTCTGTCTTTGTGGATTTATGATTTAAGATAATATACAAAACCAGGAAAGTGATTCATCAGTAAGAGTAAACAGTTTTGTCAAGAGTAGAATTGCACACGTAATTTACTTACATTGAAAAGAATGGCAATTTTCAAATTACAGAAAGAAAATGGAATGCTGATTAAAAGGATTATAAAAAAGCTACAAAGTGGTAGCAATGTGCTCCATTCTCATGTGCAAATGGAAAGAAACAGAGATGAAAGGACAGCTGTAATAAAACCCACTGTGCTTCATTTTAATTTGGTACCTTAAAAAACAACACAAATGTAAAATGTTTAATCTTTTAAATTATTTCCCCAGCAGAGATTCAGAGTTTTATGCATTTGATTTTCTTCTAATTTCTTTGAAGATCATATTATTTAAATATTTTACTTTACTGGAACATTTGCCTTGCTTTATCATACTCCATTAAAAGTTTTGCTAAGTGAGGTAGATTATGTTAAATATTTAAATTAGCATATATTAATGCAGCAGTATAATTAGTGACTTTAAAAAGATTATATAAAGTGATGATACAGGCAGAAGTTTCATACATTATTTAATTATGATTCTTGTCTGTTATATCTTCATTTCTAATCTTCCCACAGGGAGTTTTTTCCTGTGTACAAAATTCAAAACATTGAGGAAAATTTTTGTTTCCATTGTAATCTCATATTATTATTATTAAGAAAAAATAATATCTTTTTCAGTTTCCAGTCTGATCTGACTTGTATATCTTAACAAATTTTGTAGTTGATATTGCCTTGGAATATTTAATTTTTCCCCAACAGAGTATCACTCTTACTGTAGCTTTTCTCTGCAAGGCATAGGGGAATTGTTTCAAACCTCCTATATCATCAGTACCAAAGCCTGATGCTCAGTGATGTTCACTCCCTGTATCTGAGGTAGAGGATGTTCATTTTTTTTCTGAAACTCAAATGTTTTATTTAATTAATAATTTTGTCTTGGATATCCCCAATATTATTGATCTGAATAATAACTGATAATTGCTGTGGGGAAAAATCATCTCCAGATGAGCTTTAGAAACTACAGATTATAGATTATATTTGCTTTGCCACAGCAGTATCCAGCCAGCTGTGCTTGGTCTGTATACCAGATGTTCCAGAAAAGGGAATTTAGTGGTCAGTGTAGTTTCATTGGCTTACAAAGTGACAAGAAGATAGTCATTATTATTATTATTATTATACATGGTTGGGATAATTAGCCAACCAACTAGAATGACTTTGGTTTTTTTTGTCTAGTGCCTTTGTTTGCTTAAAATGAATAAAGAATTAATTAAAATCTATTACTTTATTACAGTAAGTCTCATCTAGATATTTATTTTTCATTGTAGGAAGTGCCAAACCCAGCTTAATAAAGAAAAGTCCAAGAAGAGAGCAGTGGACTTGCTCGAAGGGTGGTTCTTGGCAGGGGAAAGCACCTGCCTGTGAGTGAGAACAGAAACTGCAGGTGCACTCCAGGGCTCTGAAACAAGCACAAACCAGGAAACAAGAAGAAATATTCAATGTGTTGACGTCAGAGGCTGCTAAGGGAACAGACAGGTCAGCTTGGTTTAATCATTACCAAGACTGACTGACTGACACTCACTGCTGATCATATGACTCCATCTGAGCTCAGAAAACACCCATCCTGAGCAGTAAGAGTTGAGGAGACTCCCCTGTTTAGAGGCTCTGTCATTGTTTTGCTGTGAGAGAAGAGGCTCCACGCTGCTTCTGGAGCTCCTCATTGCTTCTGGAGCTTGTCCCAGCACAGCTGGTGTGTTGCTTTCCTGTCTTGAAGAGGAAGTGAGAAATCCCCTGCCTATGTACTCCAGCACTAGAACACTCAGGTTTCATTCCTGTTCCAGGGGCTGCTGATAATGAGCTCTCAGTGGGGCTCAGAGAGGAGCTTTCAGCTGAGCCAAGACTTGTTTCATTTTGTGCCAAAGGAAAAGAAGGAGAAGAAATCCTGCAAAAAAAGGCAAATGTTGGTGGTCCAAAAATTGGTCTGAGGGTATTGCAACTGGGAGAAGTGAAAGCAAAACGGATTCAGAGGAATTTAGGACCAAAGAGGATGGGAAACTTCTGTCAGAAGCACTGCACCTGTTTAGAGCCCTACATCCCATGGCTCTTCTTGGGGAGAGATGGTGAGCAGGATGAGAAGGTTGGCCAAGTCTTCTCCAACCTTGCTGTGGTAAGGCACGACTTCCAAGCAGGGCAGAAAGACAGAGACAAGAAGATCAAAGAGAAGCCTTTACCTCCACTGCCTGGCCAGCATCTGGTGAAGAGCTGCAGGTTTGTTGCTCTCTTTGACTATGAAGCTCGCACTGAAGAGGACTTGAGCTTCCGAGCTGGGGATAAACTGGAAGTTCTGGATGCATCCCACGAGGGCTGGTGGTATGCTAAGCTCCTTCTGCCAGCGGAGTCAGTTGGTCCTGGCTGCAAGCTCCAGGGCTACATCCCTGCCAACTACATAGCTGCCGACCAGAGCATCGAAGCTGAGCCGTGAGTAGTGCCCAGGAGCTGTTCTCCACTCTCTTTTCTCTTAGCTTCAGTGCCAGCTTTAGATGAGGAGTTCTGGCCTTTTCTCTTGTTGAGTTGTACTCTGCCACACTCAGCCTCCAGGGGTTCTACCAGTGACAGCACTAGCTGGCACGTGCAAGGAAAAGGCACCCTGGTCACCAGCAAATCCATCACAAAAGTGTGTTGAGGGTTTTGTTGTGGTTTAAGTGATTTCCCTGTTCATTCACCCATTGAAGAAGCACCTGGGAAGATCAGGTTGGTTGTCCCTGTGATGGTTCAATGTTTTTATTTGTGTGGGGTAGGGGTGTGTAAGATGCTTCCAGAGAGTGAGAAGATTTGAGCTCTGCCCCAAGCAGCATTCAGCCTAACCAGCTGTAAAGCTACCAATTAATCAGTTTCAGGAAACAACCTTTACACCTTCATGTCTTCTTAACAAATGATGGCTGAGTCTCCAACAGTTAAGGTTTTTATGGTTTCTTCTACTTTTGTTTGTTTGTTTCTTTAGAAGCAAATCTATTCCCAGGACAAACTCCACTGCAGTCAGTACTGCAAAGGGCAAACAAATGTGTAAAGTGACAGTACAAACTGAATTTGTTACACTTGCACAGACTTTAATCATGCAGCACATGTTTTTCTGCCCCTTCAAAGCATGTCCAGTCTTATTTCATATTCTGAACCAGAGCAGAACTCACAGAAGGACAGTTACTTGGCTCCTCAGTGAGGATGAGTAAGGTCTGAGTCAGCCTGGGATGCAGAGTTCCTTCTGTGCACTGCAGCCAGAGGCAGCATTTGCTGGAATAGGTCTGCCTGCCATTTCAGAGGTAGGTTTTGCCAGGTATTTTCAGTGTGGAAAGAGACAGCAGAAATGGCATTCATTATAAGTCTCAGAATTAATGTTGAATTTAGAGGGATGATGTTTAAGCTTTTCAGTTAAATCTCATTTGAACCTGAAACAACATCTTCAATCTCATCTGCCTGCCACACTGCCAAGAGCTAGAAGAAATGTCTCAGATATAATTATGCCAGTCTTTTATCATCTGTAGGATTTGTACTGGAGGTATCTTAGGGCAACTATAAGATCTCTCTCTAACCTGGAGACCTTAATATCCAGCCTGACTAGCTGCTTCTATTTCTGTATTCAGGCAGACAACCCTTTCAATGGTCGTGTTCAAAAGAATTCTTCCAATTGCAGAAATTAATCTGCAGGGAAGGAATCTTCTGAACCACTAGAGAAATGGTGCTAGGCTCTAATTCAGCTCAGCTTGACCTTTGCTCTCTTTTAAGAACTAGTTTTATTGCAAGTCATCTAAGATTTCTGTCTGCTGTTAAAACTTTGAAAGTAATTTTGCTCAGTTATACAACAAAGTCTCAGTTTTTGAGGTCCCTTTTATCTTTCTATACCTCAGCATCAAATGTAAAGCTAAGTTTGCCAAAGTGAGTTGTTGCATAACATCTCATTTTCTTTTGTAACAGAACGAACTTGATCTTAGCTTATTCTTTTTATATACTTTTCTTCCTGTATTAATAAAGACCACATCATTTTGGAAAAAAAAAGAAAAAGATTTCTTTATGGATGGAAAGACATGTAGAGCTTTCACAGCTTTCAGATTATGTCATTCCTCAAAAAGGACTTTTTTAGTTTCATACCAAAACTAATCTGGCTAAACCTGTTGTCTTTTCTCAGATTTCCTTAAAAGAAAGTTTTAAAGAACTCTTGTTTTCCCTAAGTAAAAGAATGAGTGTGAAAAAAAAAAGTTATTCTAATATCCCTTGAATTAAAATTCAATGCTTTAATGCTATTCTTTTTGTAAGCTTTAATTTCTTTCATCTATTTTGCTTTTGATTAGCTGGCCCCTTTGGTGTTTGTCAATTGCTCATGGCCACAATATAAACACTTGTGCAAACAGGAAAAAGAATGGAAGACTTAAAATCTCCTATTCTCCCACCAAAATGAGTATATATCAGGTATTTTCAGTGTGTTGTTTCCAATATTTGCTGGGCATAGCTGATCAACAGTGTCTGAGACAGGTGAATACCCATTTCCTAGCACCAGCTAGCTTCTGTGTTTCTGCAAAGACAATGGGAATTTTAGCTTGTTTCTGGATTCTATCTCCAATTTACTGCATCAAGTCAAACTGGTTAAGCTGTTTTGAGAAACAGACCCTGATTCATGGTATAATTTTTAGCAAACTTGGGAAGAAAATCACACTGAATGTATTCTTTAGCAGCCAGTTTCAGCATGTTTGTATGGAAACTTAAAAAAAAGCAAACAAAAATAATATGCATGGATAGATACACTTAAATTCACTTAAATACAGGGAAAGATGCACATTAAATAGTCTCTAAGTCATGGAATGACAGAGATGACAAGGCCACTAAGGCTACCCAACATGTGCTTGGAGTATGTGGCCTGAATGCAGAGCAAATTTCTTTTGCCAATCATTTCAGTTTTGCCTGTAGCCTTCAAGTTTATTAACAACAAACTATTTCTGGGTCTTTTTTTATCAATATTTTGACATGTTCTTTATTATAGAGACAGTTAGAGATCAAAAAGTCAATCTGGATCTGTGTTGTCCATTCTTGCTGAAGATAATTCTAGGTAATTGCTTGTTCCCAGCAAGTGCTGCAGGATACTGTGTTGGCAATAAAGTGGATCAATAACTAGATTAAAAGAAAAAAAAAAAAAAAAAGTGCAAAATCTCCAGTCTGAGCAAAAAAAACCCAACCTAAATTTGAATTTAATTAAAAAAAAAAAGAGAATTTTCTTGTATCCTCGTCAATCAGAATATTCAAATGAGGAAGAATAAGATTTGTTTGCTGTGTCATTTTCCTTGAACCAAAGTAAATTGGCAAAAAATGATATGCTAAAATTGAAGGGAGGCTGTGTCTGTATTCTATTTTACTAAGATGTTAAATATTTATTATTTAGAAATAAATTTTTATTATTTAGAAAAAGGCAAGCAGGAAATACAGTGGAGAATCAGTCACATATTTGATCTTTCATGTCCAGCACATATGAATATGAATTCATTATGAATTAAAAATATAAACTAAAAAAAATATAAATTTCCTTGCCAAGGAATGTGACCTTCCTATCTCTGTGCTCTTTCTGTGCTGTTATTCTGCACTGTAAACAGCAACCATAGTAACATGTTCACCTGCCCTTATTTTATTACCACCAGTTGTTTTAACTAAACAAGGAAAATGGCATAGTGCAAATTATTAGGGACAATAAATATAGTCCAGCTGCACAGTTGATTGTAATACAGCAAAAATAATAAATTGTAAAATTGTTTTAAAAAACTGAATTCTAAAATCATCTTTTCTTTCAGTTCTTATACTTTATATATTATACTTTATAATTTATTTCAGTTCTTATACTTTATATGTTTTATATATATATATGCCAGTGCTGTCATAAAGCACATCCCAAACTCTTGTCTTTCTATTCATTTCTTAAATGTGAAATGATACCTTGAGCACAAAGGAGCTCTTTATAGAACTGTGAAATGTCAGATTTTGTCAAGTGCCAGCAGTATTTACACACCCATGTGTGTGCCCATGTCCCATCTGTGTCTCTGCTCAGAAATGTAGAAAGAATTATGGCACTGTAGATGAAGATTTCATGCAAACCTGTCTAATTTAGGTCACCTGTTTTATGACAATATGGTTTTCTAAATAGGAAGCATTATCTATTTAAATTATGAGAAATGAAGAACTTTCTTCCTACCTTTTCTTATTGGAAATTAGTGTGTATTTATACATTATATTCATGATATACTACTTTCCATCACCCTAATGTGAAAGACTGGAGAATGAATCATGTGAAGAACAAAACCAATATCCTTTAAACTTGCAAACATAGCTAGTTAGCTTTTCTTACAGCACTGTGAAATCCAGGTGGCCTTCACAGTGACTTTTAGAAGAACAACCACCATGTACTGGTCAGAATAACTCAATAGTCTGGTTTTGTTTTGGTTTTTTTTTCTTCAGACTGAGTAGGAATGATGTTGTGTGTGCTAGCCCAGTTGGTTGTGAGCAATGTTGTTGGCAAAAACATTCACCAGTGTACAATGGCTGCTGTTTCCTCAGTGGTTGCCTGCTCTCTCTCCAAGCTGCACCATACAGAGCTGTGCAGAGCTGAGTGGGCTCTCAGTGGCTTTAGAACTGAAAAATAATTAACCAACAGTTCAGACATGCTAAGGAGTCTTAAAGCTGGGCTGATTTTCAACAAACCAGATTGGGTATCTGTGTGCAGAATGATTTTGTAATGTAAAAAGCACTATTGGTCGTAGAAGACTTTGGGGCTAACAAGTCATAAAAACATAAGAGCTACCCTCTGAGGTCAGAGCAATGGCCCCTCTTTCCCTGTTATTCTGTTTAAAAAGGATTTTATGAAAAGTGCACAGGCCCATCCACTTTCTTTGATCCATTCCCTTTGTATTTCACCAGAAGCTGGAACTGTTGTATAAGCAATGTCAGAGGGTACATCTAATTATGGACCTATTGTCAAGTCTGTTTAGCAAAAGCTTAGGTGTTGACACTGCACAATTCTTTATTCCTGTCTGTGGGCAAAGACCAATCTATTAGGAAAAAAAAAAAAAACCCAAACAAACCAAAACCCACAAAAAACTGTCTTATCTCTGCAGAAAGTTTTATATTCCTAAACAAGTCTTTGGTTTTGTTGTTTTGTTGTTTGTTTTTGTATTCTGGATTGGTGATTGCTTTGTCACGAGTGACAAAAAACCCACACTCAAAATAAATAGGCACAAAGGAATTGGGAGCAGTGCACAGGTCCCTGGGAAATTCAGGGGCTGGTCTTTTATAGACCCCCACTTCTCTGCCCCATCTACCCTAAAGCAGCTGAGTCAGGCTGGGCTGCAAACCTCAGTGGCTTCACCCTCACAGATTTACCCATCAATTCAGTTTGCTTCCTACCAAAGATACAGAATTAAACCCAGGATGTAACCCATTATTTATAATAATTGTCATTATAATAAATTAATAATAATAATAATAATAAACCCATTTATTATCTTACAGACATTGTCTTCTAACGTGAGGCTATATGAGAGATGCCTCCTGCAAACATCATACCAATGAAGCATTTCAATAGTTAAGACAATAAAAAACTTAACTGTGCTTTAATTTTATATGGATTCATAGAGAAAATATGATTCATGAGGATTCTTTTTTTTTTTTCACTGTAATTAAATATTTTGTTCCTGAGTTATGTGAGCAAAGTATGATTGTAAGAATGCCACACTTGAGCTGATATTTAAGATATTTTTCAAAAGAAAAAATCTGATTACATATTTCTACTATATATAAGAGGAAGAAAACAGATTTCTGTGATTCTTATATGGGACATATTTGAAGACCCTTCTTGTGTTTGAGCTTTGAGAGTGTAAACATCTTTAGTTAAGAAGCTGATTTATCAGTGTTTTCTTAAATGTTGAGTTTCATGCTTGCACCTCGTTGCTCTGTAAAAAAAACCCCATAAAAGTTACAAGAAAATAGTAAGTCAATCACATCTTTAAATTTTTCAATTCTCCAGACATGCCTAGAATTAATTTGGAAATAGTTTTCCAGAAGATCAAACAAAATATTGATCATGAATGCATTAATTTCCTGTATCACTTAAACCGAATAGAAATATATACATTTTTTGCATGTTTGTAAACTCATCATAATCAATTAAAACAAGTAAAAACAAAGCAGTGGATTAAATAATAAGTGATGGTTCCATAAAGGATTGTGCTGACATTTTAATTATTTCTATGCAGACTACTCTGTAATCTCTAATCATCATAAATTTCTCTGCAGTAATGTTGGTAAGCATTTTCCTTTAGTTTTCTCTCACTGAAGCAGATACATTGCTGGTTTAATTAATTGCATTTATCTGTATTTATAGCACAAATTATTTTGCAGCACACCTTATCAAACCTCACTGCAAAAAGAAGGGAGAAAAAGAAACTGAGACTCACACATGAGAAGGAATATATGCCATGCATTCCAGGAGTATGAGGAATTTCAACCCTCAGTCTTTCTGTTGAAACTCCTGAGCTTTTTATTTCGTGGAAGTCTCTTTGAGAATGTATGGAAGGAGTCTCTAAGGGTGTGTATATCAGGACTTTTCTTCATGTATGGGTTAACAAATGTACACAGGTGCTACCAGCACTGATGCAAGATTTTACAAGGTTATTTGGAACTCTGTGCAGCAGAATTGGGGTCTGAGGAACACATTTTAGTTGGGATTTTTTTTAAGGTGATTCTAGAGCTGTATTTCACACCCAGCATCCCAAAGCAATGTCCATTAAAGCCGATGGGAGCCTTTTGTTGACTCCAAAACAAGTTTTCAATTCAATGACATCCTTATTCAGGTACAAAACCCCTGCTAGGAACTAACTTTGATGGTTGACTTTAATCTCTTACATTGGAGAAATACCAGAGACTGATGTAACTAAAACAGCACTGAAAAAGCAATAGATAACTTTCATCTACCATTTATTTACTCTTATAGGAGAACTGCAGAGCAGATCAAATGATACAGCATGCAGATGACCTATATTGTGGAGAATTAATACAAATGCTGAAATTAATTATGCAATAGTGAAGTGGGAGCTCACAAGATGAGATTTATTTTATGGAGATTTCTGCAAATTAACTCTATCAGATTTTGATTTGCTTGCTGCATTATTATCTTTTGTTCCTATTTTGTAGCAAAACTGGCATTGGGTGAGTTATGTTAATTTACAGAGCTCATGCAATTAGCCTTGTAATTTTTATCCCTACAGGAGACTTCCCAGCTACTATAGAATGCAGCAGTAGCCAAAGATGCAATAGAAGTACACTCAGAGAAAATGAATTCCCATGTTTGAAGCACAGTCAGCTGCTATTATCAACTATTGCAAGATTAATGTAGTATTACACATAATCCCTTGCAACAAATTCCTGCCTCAGAGGTGGGTTCTACCCCCCTCACTCACTGAGAAGTAAGAAATGAGATTGGTTATTTTTCAAAACTGTGTATTTCTCATTGCAATAGTTAGTTAAAGAAAAAATCACACTGTTGATCTTGAAGTGTTGCTACAGACAGGCTATAAATTGCAAATATACAGGCAGACTTCTACAGAGGTATATCATATAAACCAACGTTGCTCTGTTGTTTTGCTAGATGTCACTTATATGGTGAAGAACTAAGGCTTTAGTGTTTCACAGCTATTCAGATGTTCTGTGTTTTCTCCCATGGAAGAATGAAAGTCTTCATTTGAGCTTGTGGAAGTTATTCAACCAGGATCTGAGCACTAAACGTGACTCAGATCTTGATGTATGAGCAAATTCATTGTGATTGCAAGAGGTTAAGTGTGCTGCCCTACATAACCATCCCTGCAAACCTGATTTTCTTGTTTCAGTTGGAGGAAACTGGTTTCTGATTGTGGTAAATAAGTAATCAGAAAGGAGCTGTGTCACTCTGCATGTACAGTTTAAGTTTTGTTTTGGTTTTTTTTTCTTGTATTATTTTATATAATTATTAT
>JAOEGS010009947.1:17514-28295 GCA_025447755.1 Corythornis vintsioides | reverse complement strand
TGGATGGCACTGAGCAGAGTCTGGCTCCATCCTCCCTACACTGCCCTGAACATATTGACAGACACTGCTGAGCTCCCTCCTCAGTCTCCTCTTCTCCAGGCTAAAGCTAGAGACATACCCTGTTGCTGAAGCTCCTTTTGGCTTGCAGGCATGCCAGGACACCAGGTGATCCAGATGCTGGACAAGGGCTACAGACTTCCTCAGCCAGAGGCCTGCCCAGAGCCCCTGTACCAGCTGATGCTGCAGTGCTGGAGCGCAGAGGCGGGAGGCCGCCCCACCTTCGAGGCTCTGTGCGGGCAGCTCGAGTGCTACTTCGAGACAAACTCCTCTGCTTATGATGACACCCAGGACACGGTGGTGAAATGAACCCCCCCAGGCCTCACCGACTCCTCCTCTTATGCCCACACCCAGAAAATGGTGCTGAAATATCAGCCAGAGCTCACAGTGGCCGAGGGACGGATGCTAGTCAACATGGTAGAAAGGGGTTGAGTCTGGCTGGGAAACCAGCCTGAGCTCAGAAAACGTGGAGGTTATTAGGGGTTGCTGAGGAATTCTGGTTTGTTTCTATCCCAGGGCTGATACTCAGATACTTGCTGCTGTTTTGCAAGACTAAGCATCAAGAATCTGGAGGGTTGGGGGCTTCTAAAACGTCACATCTTCTATTTATTTTTTAACTAACAGATTGCAAGCATAAGCAAGCGAAGTGAGTGTTGCTCGAGAGCCACTGGAGCATTTTGTCATTTACTCGTTGGAATAATTATTCGCCGTTTCCTTTTTCATTCCTACCAGGTTGTTCTCATGAAGGAATGTGATGGCTCTGCACAGCAGGATCTGTGCTTCTAGAGTCATCTCGTTGTAAAGAAGAAATAAAAATAATCCCATGACTTTAATGAGGGCAGAATGCAGATTAATTGCCTTGCTTAGACTTCAAGTACATGTGCTTTTGCTGTATCAGAAAATAAAACAATTGTTCATGGGACACGAGGAATGATTCTCTTTTGTGGGCACAGTGTGATCTTTTTTAGTTTGTCTACTGTTCTTCTTTACAAGAATAAACACATTTATTATTAGATTCTTGAAGCTGTTTTTTTCTTATTCTTTTGTTGTTAAAAAGTGCCAGGGAAGCCATGAGTTATTGTCCAATGAAGTGTAAGGATTTGTTCATAGTTCTTCCTTTTAGGGATATTGATGGAAAATATATTTTTATATGAGCTTAATACTGCTTTAGCCTTTTAGACCCAACACACTTCCCTATCCTGCTGCCCAAATGGCAGACACTTTACAACAGGACAAGGCCCAAGGCAGGTGTATGTGTTTCACAGAGGAACTAGTAATCCATGCTTCCATCTTCTCCACATTTAACATTAATATGAGAGATTTAAATAATAGATAATCCATTTTATTGTGTTCCATGGGGAAATGGAGCCCAGGTGCTTTTGCTAGCCAGCTTTACAGCAACAGATTTTAGATTTTTTTGCTGTTTTTTTTTTTTTAATTAACTATAATATTCTAGTAAAATCTGATATCACTGTGGCAGTTTTATGTTCTCAATTGTGAAACTTAGAGAACCAAGTTTTAATTATTTACTTATGATTCATCAGTTAATTATTTAACAACATCATCCAGGAATTAAGAGCTGTACTCTGTTAACATAGGGTGAGTTCAGTATAAGTGTGCTAACATTTTCCTCTAATATTAAAAAAAGGATATAAATAAATGAAAAGATTCATTACTTTAAAGGCTGGAAGCTTTTATTACATCTTTTGCATTTTCTTTTCTTCTTTTTATTCTTCAAATCCATTCATCTCAGTACCTTTATTCTAATTTTTAGATTCCTTCTCCCCTCCTCTACTTCTGGAAGGCAGCATGCCATTTTCTTTCACACACATCTCTTAGGAACTTGTTCAAAACTCCTTTCCTTATTTATTTTCTCCTCTTTCTAGACCACTACATGTAGAGTCTTTCTAGAATTCTGTCTCTGTTACCTTCATTTTCTGTGCAGTGTTTCTCCCTACTAACCCTCTTTATACTAATTACATTTGTAAAGCACATTACAGTGATAATTAATTAGCTGTCAGAGCTTCCATGTGATTTTGGGAAGTAAACATATACTCTGAAAAAAAAAAAAAGCTAAATGGCTTTTCCAGACCCATCCTCATAAGAATTAGTGTGGAAGGAACTGGGAGACTCCCAGGTAAAATCTCCTGTTGTCCTCTAGCCCTGTTTGTTTTGAGATTCAAAAAGGAATGTACACTGGTACAATAAATATCTTCCTAAACCAACATATAGGGAATAGAAGGTTTATTTGCCCAACCAAGTGCACCAAAATTCTGAACAGTGAATGCTTAATGTACTTTACAGCTCTATAATTTAAATATAGTGCAAATGTCACATATTGATTTTGATTTAACTTATGGCTGATATTTAAATCATAATGGCACTGTTTCTTAAGGCTGAAAACATCTGACCTCTTACTTTATTATCTTTTATATTTTATGAGTAAAATTAAACTTCATTCCTTCTAAAATTTACACTCTCAACTCCCATATTTCTGTGGCTGTGAAGGCAGTTAAGAAACCTTCCAGGACTTCAAAAAGGCTTTCTGAAATAAGGAAAAAGCAATTTTATTTATAGTGTTTTATTATGGTGTATTATGCTCAAGCAAACGTGTGACTTAAACCTGTGTGAATAGAACAGAACAAGCTTTACAGCACAAGATAACTCTGGTACTACTATCAAATAGTAGTAGGAAAACAAAATCTATTACCAGCCTTATAGAGAAAGATGGAGAAATGTATCATGGAGTTATTCTCTACAGTTTTGTTATGTTTTGCCCTCACTGTTAGCTACCTTTGCACTGGCATAAGATTCTTTAACTGAAAAGAAAGTATATCCTCTACACTTCTGAGAAAATAATAAGGAGAAGGCTAAACCACCTAGTCATCCAAGCTTAGTATTTTGGTTTGAAAAGAGAGAGATGAAAGTTTAATAAATATTCTCCTGAGTGGCACTTTGGGCTAGCTTTTAAAATGCCATTGCTCCTTACCCATCATAGGTAACTAACTCAGAGTTCAGTAAGTTCATGGGAATCGTTCAGCTGAAAGCTTTTACCCTGGGTTATTGAGGATGCTCTGCTACCAGGTTCAGTTAATAGACAGGAATGGCTTGTCCAAACTGCAGGCTTTGGATGTGCAGTGTGAAACACTGAAAAGAATTCATCTGTCTAAAGTGGGTGAAGATGAAATGAAAAGACAGGCAAAGAGGAGAAATGTCCGTGGGGATAAAGTGTTCTATTCTAAACACCAGCACTGCAGTCAAGAATGTACCACAGCTAAATACCTGGTGCCCTGCTCTGGATGTTTCCAAGATAATGAGGCTAAAAGGCTGGGTCTCCTCAAGACACTACAGGAGTACAGAGGGATTTATTTGTCAGTTGTTGATTTTGGCTAGAAAAAAAAATATTAAAATTTAATTTATTATTATTGTTTTTTTTAGGGGGGCTGATTTTAGTATATATATAGTTTTGTTTTTCTTTGCTTTCTTTTGTTTTGTTGTTAAATTTGCTTCATTGAAGTTATAAGATACAGAACTTCTTGGGAGGCAATATAAAAAAAACCTAGGAGGGAGACCCTTCATGGTCAAACTCCCTTTTTACCCCATATTTCACTCAACCATTTTTCAGTTATGATGCTAAAGCACAATATTGAGGAACAGGTGTTTTCTCAACCTGACTTTGTCTGCCATGACCCTTGTAGCTGTTATTGGAATGCCCTGCTAGTCTTGAATTAAATTCAACCTTTAACATTTCTGAAATACTGTTTTCTTTCCTGTCTTTACAGATGGGGGTATGATGGAGTTCAAATGCTGGATGCAGAAGCAGATAGTAGCATTTTCTTATTTGATTCCCCTCTTAGATGATTCCCTCTCCTCCATGGAAGCTTTCCAAAGTCCAGGAAAAAAAAAAAATAGAGCAGAAACACACTTGTATAAATTATTCAAGGATGATGCTGTTTCTAAGAAGCAGCCAGGAGGACTCTGCCTATAAAACTTTAACATGACATCTTGGAATTATGATGGGTGGGTTGGGAGAAGAAAGTTGGAGAACAAGCAGAACAACATCCTATGGAAACAGCAAATGTTTTTGGTTTTTTTTTAAAGCCAAAGAAGTCTGCTTTCTCACTGAGTTGCACGTGGACTTCCAGTGATGATGAGTTTAGGAAAAAGGGAGATGAGGGTGGAGAAGGGTTATTAAAATATTAGAGAGTCTTGTCTGTAGTTTGCAAATAGTTTCAGTGCTGCTATGGGAAATCAGAAAGAGGGTTGGAGGCAGAGTCCAGCTGGATTTCTTTTCTATTCCACTACTTCAGTTAAAATGATGAAGTGATCCATTTGCCCTATTTAAAATGTTGAAAACCCCTTTTCCCTCCAATTGACAATTTGGAATCTTACCTCAGTTGTGACCCGCTTGATTTCCCTGGAGACTCCAAAGTACAAAAGGTGCAACGAAGGTATAATTTTTAATATAACTTCAGCAGACAGTAACAATAAAATAATGGCATATTCCCTCATCCAATAGAGTATTATGGTTTGGCTTTGGTTTTTTTTTTCAATGGGGAAGCCCTACAGCAATGTCAGATGCCCTCTATTTAATGACATCCCTGTATCTTAGAACTCAAATACTCTTTTGGACAGACTGAAGACAGGTTTCTAGGTGAATAAAACATCTCCCAGAGACAGTGAACAATGCTTATAGTGAATGGAGCAACTATGTAGAATTTAATAATTTTGGCTCTGTATTTTTATCTTTGTACCTTTAGTTCAGTGTTTCAAATTTTGACTCTATGATTCAGCCCTATGGCCTTTCTCTTTTTCCCCATAAGTGATTCAAGTTGTGTTGGTTTTTTTTCCTACTATAGGAATTCCTGCAAAAGCAAGGTCTGCTGCTTATATAGAAGCTAAAGTTAAAAGTGATCCTCACAAAAAGCTGAATTTCCTTCTCTTTTTCCTTTTATATATAATTTGTATATAGTACTATTTTATTTCCCAGTTGAATTTCTCTCTTTGTTGATTTATTTTTTTGTGTGGTTGGTTGATTTGTTTGGTTTTTTAATTTCTTTTTTCCCTCTTGGGTTGATTTTTTTTTTTTCTCCACTCTATCCAACAGTGTATGATTTTCTTTATATCTGCTCACTGCTCCTTTGTTCCTGGATAACAATGCCAATAATATTTGAGTCAAGTCTTTAACAGATGAGTACATCTGAAATGATGCAGCACAGGAAAATAACACCATTGCACAGACAGCCAAAGGTAAGAGTGAGAACTATACCTTTGATTAAGTTTTCATCAGACACCCCTAAAGTGGAAATACCTTCTGTGGTTTAGATTGGTTTAAACTCCCTGTTGTTATTTAATGCATGACAAAAATACCTTAATGCTTTTTAAAAATCCCCCCAAAAAAGGGGATTTTTGGATCTTCCAAAACTTCCAACTTCGAGGTCTGCTCACAACACAGTGGGGCAAAGCTGGGGCACTGGATGTCCTTCCTGAGAAAGTTCCCACTTAGGCAGGCCCCTGATCTGCTGTCTTTAATTATTAATTATTAATTCAAAGGCAGCCAAGGGCTATATCTGCCAGCCTACACGATTCTGAAGCAGAGAAGTATTCCCTGCTGTTTACAACAGACTAGAAGATACTATTCAGGTGATGTATTTGTTTTCCATGCAGTTTTTTTTTCTTCTTTCATATCCTCCAAGGTATGGGTTTCTGTAGCCATTCACACATGCAGGTGATGGCAGAGAGTGACACTGGCACGATGGAACATCTGTGATGCAGCCTCATGCCAAAACTCTGCTGCCAGAGTGCTCTGACTGTTCACTCTCCATTTTTCTCTTGGCTGAAGGACCAGCCACCTCCTGCCATGTGTGCTGCTGCAGAGCAGAAACTAGATTCTTATCATTATGACAGTTCACCAGCCAACTCCTACTACTTCTACCAACTGCAGAACGGGCACAGGCAATCACATTTATTCAGTGTGTTAAGCCAGACGTGCCTTTGGCTTGCCATTCACTTGCTCCTGTGCCATTAGAATAAGACATGTGACACACCTCTGTCTTTTGAATGGAGGCAAGGCTGACTAGATCTTACCTGTAAACTCCACGCTTGGCTTGAGAAGACAGAAAGCTTCATTTTTTTCTGAAATAAAAATGCCAAGTCAAAGTGCTAAGACAAATCCCCTTCATACTTGGTGTGCTTCATACATTCAACTTGGTGTGATGCTTGGAGGTGGTGATCTGAGTGGGCTCGTGGGAAATCTGTGAGACACTCTGGGTTTTTAATTCCCCAAGGACTGGATGTGAGAGAAAGCACAGCTCTAATTCACTGGGTCTTTGGCAGGAGCCAGCCAGGCAAAGCAGGGAATGATTCCTTGCTCCCAGCTGCTGGTTGATTGATGGGAACTGAATTGGTGATAACTCTGGAGGGAGATGTTTGCCCTGTCTTCCATCTGGAGCTGCTGTGTTCTGACTCACAGGGATGGCTATTGAACAGGCTGGGCTGGCAGACCTTCCCCAGCAAGTTAGATGGAAGGCTGGGAAAATAAGGAAGTTATCCAGGGGTGCTTGGAACGAATGGAGTTTGATGTATCTCGTGCTGTTAGCTTTCATAATAACACAAAGTGCTGGGAAATTGTGGAGAGCAAAGGGAAAACAGAGTATGCCTCTCTGTCTTTAAGACAAAGAAACAATTGCAGATGGCATCTTCCATCTCTCAAAGCTGCTGCTTCCTCAGGGCTATATTCTGCCCTTGGATCTGCCTGATGCATCACTGGAAAATGCTCTAATTTAGCATGTAGGGGGTGCCAGCTGCCAGAGTTTAAATTGCAGACAGAGACTAGCTTGTCTTTCCTTGAGCCCATTGTCCTTCTGTGCCTGAGACTTACCATGAAGTTCTGAACCAAACACATCAATTTAGTCTGTTTTTTTTTTTCTGTTCTGTTCTATTCTGCTGTTCAGTGTTTACTGTTTCACACTGTGGTTTGCATTCTATACAAATATCTATATCTCTCTCTATATACATAATCTTTAATAAAATTATTGTCTTCTTATAAGCCTTATGGTCTCACATTGCTAAATTTAAGATAATATCTGTCCAAACCAGGACACTCTTCAATAAGGTTGATAGATATCTATATAGCACTGGAATTTATTTTTTTTTTCTTTTACAGTTTGCTATAACTCTTAAATTATTTCTTCTTAACCCAATCTTTAATTGCAAACTCTCATTTTACTGCTTTTTTTTCCCCCACCTATATCTTAGAATATTATTTCAATATGTAGTTGTATATAGTCATTCAGATTGGACAAATACATATAAGTTCAGTCCTTTTGTATCTAATTTTCTTTGTAACACTTTGAAAAAAAATATATATATCCTCCTGAAAGAACACATCCACTCTAAATAATTTTGATTTCATAAAATCGAATGGCCCTTAAAAAGAAAAACAAATGGAAGCCCACATATTGGAGCAAAGAAAGTGCTTAACTGAAAACTCTTGTAATGGAAAGGTTTAGAACCTTTGATATCTATCCAGAAGTCCTACCTCTAAGGTGTTTTGTATTCAAAGTGAAATGCCTAGCATACAGAGAAGAAACATGCTGAGGGAAATGATTGCTGCTCATTGCTTTTCTCTTTAATGTTGGAATTCCTCAACTGGCCGTGCAGTGTTCTGTCCTTCATGGTGCCCTTGAATAAGCATAAATGACATTTGCTCATCTCTAGGTTTGCTGAGCAGGTTGCAGATAAACCTGAAGAGTTTAGTAGATTTCTCAAGCTGAGAATCTCTCAAGTGACTTTTTCCTTCCTCCATGTACAGCTACAGGGCTGGCAAAACTGCAACACCAGAAAGAATTTAAATGTTTTGATCACCCTGTTTAAAACTTTGCAGACATTTTTCTGTATAATTTGAATAAGAGCTCTGTACAATATCTTAACAGATACTCTGAGGTAAAGAGGAATTCTTTAAAAAAAGAGGAATTCTTTAAAAAGCAATGTTTGCCCCTGCCTGGTGTAAAAAGACATTGGGTGATGTTTGTAACTAAAAGTTTGTGAACAGAGCTATTCAAAAATTTCTTGACTCACATGCACAAATTTGAATTATTATATGATACTAATAATATTATATTATACCAATAATGAAGAAATCTCATTATTATCTTTGTGCAAGTGATGAAATGAGAGCACAGCAGAGTGAATTATTAAAGATCACATAGTACTTTTCTGATAGATTTGTGGATCAAGTCCTATGTGCATATGCTCTGAGTTTTGATGTATATTTCAGTTCACCTGCCTTTAGGTAGCTACAGTCTGAGTGTCTGCACTTTGACTAGTCAGTGCAGCTCCTTTTGGAGAGAAATGGGGAGAAAGTTTTGGACTGTACTTTGTGTGCTATAGTTTGGGTGATTGTCTCAGAGTAGGATGGACTGCTCCCTAAAGATGCTTGCTTTCCTATGACTACAAAGAGAGCCTGGAGAGTTTATCCTGGATGTATACACCTCTATTTGTTGACATTTATTCAGAAGAATCTCACAATTAATTACATCTGCACACTAATTACTAATTATGAAGCCTGTTGGGTGCTATGTTAATGATGTTATGCCAGCAGAAATGGCAGCTAATATACCTTATGAACATTTCCCATGTACTATAATTGCATCCTGTACTTTCTCTTTCATCTTCTGTTTACAAATCTTATTAATGTTTACAAATATCCAAAGGGTGGCTGTCAAGTAGAAGGGGCCAGTTTCTTTCAGGGGTGCCCAGTGATAGGTCGAGAGGCAATGGTCACCAACTGAAACACAGGGAGTTTCACCTCCACAGATGGAAAAACATCACTGTGAGAGTGACAGAGCCTGGAAGGGGCTGCCCAGGGAGGTCATGAAGTCTCTTTCTCTAGAGACTTTCAAAACCTGCCTGGGTCTGTTACAGTGTGCCCTGGCCTAGGTGATCCTCCTCTGGCAGAGGAACTGGACTCGATGATCCCCAGAGGTCCCTTCCAACCCTTAACATCCTGTGATTCTATCACCTGAAAGATTCTACTTACCATAAAATTCTGCAATAAATCAATTAATTTTGTTATTTATTTAATAATGTAACATTAATTTTAAAATAAATAAAATAATTTAATGTTTAATCGAGTAGATGTTATGATAATGTGTATGTATATATATTACATGTATAATACATTCTATTTCTTATTGTCCTTATTTAGATGTTTTATTGGGGATCACTGTAACAAAACATGCAGTAATTTCCTTCCAAAGCTTCAAAATCTCTATCATGACCTGCACATACATACCTTCAATTTCTATTCTCATGTAACAAAGCACTATCAGCAGATAAACTGAAGTAGAAATTTATATGACTTTCACCAAACCATAGCAAGCTAATAAAAAAGAACTAGGCTTGATGCTGAAGTTAGCAGACACATTTCAATCTGTTAACTACAATTGTCATTATTCTAAAATACTGGCATTTTTTTACAAATTTAGTCCAGATTTCACAGCAGGAAACAAAGCACAAGATAGTCTGCTAATACTGATTTTCTTATAATAAGGAACAGGTGTGCCTTTTCAGTCATGGCCAGGCAGGTGTAGTCATCAGAGACATTACACAGGCTTTCGTAACTCAAAATGTTTGTTTGAAAACAGGTGTGTTTTCAGTTCTAAGCTTAGAAACTTGAAAAATCCAAGGAGTTTTCCCCTTGCAGTGTGCTCTGAAGGACACATGATGGAGCCAGCAAGTTCACAAATAGGAGTTTCTTTCTGCAGAGGATCTGCAGTGAAAACTAGCTAATGCACACTGCAATGTACCCAGGCACAGGGGTGTCAAAGTGCTTTGTCACCAGTGGCCATTAATGAATCTCTGAAGTTCACACAACAACACACACCTGAAGAGTATCAGAGTCAGTATATTTCTTTGTCAGAAACACCCACACAGATGACAGAATTCTTAAGATAGCTATCTGGCCAGAAGATTTTTCCTTGCAGCATCCCAGCCCTTCCCTGGTTCCTCTGTTATTCTCACCTTATGGAGAGACAGCTTCAAGGTAGGTGGATCTGAGCCTAAGTCCTTCAAGACTTTTGTTAGGTATATGTTTTTAAGTTTTGAAATCTCTTCTTCATGAGGAAGAGAATGGCAAGACTGAAGAAGGTGGAGTGATGCTGGGTAACCTCACTTCTCAAGGGAGGGCACAAAAAACTGGGATTGTTTCTGGAGGAGTCTGTAACAGTAAGAATGCCCTGGAAAACTTAAGAAACTTCTCTGCCCTGGGGTTTTTTCCAATGCTTGCAGCAACCTGAAAAGCAGATGCAAACCATCTGGGCTCTTTAAGCCTTGCCTCTACTCACATTGTGCTTATGGATAAGCTCCTGGTTTACAAATAAGTGGTCATGCAGTGCTGCATTTACCTGGTTTCAAGTTTACACTGCCATGAATCCACAGTAGCCCTCTGGGTTTGCCAGTTTCCTTTTCTTTCTATTGTTCCATTGGCCAAATTTTATCATATGGCAGATTCTCCTTCAACCAGTAAGGTAAATTAATTCCAGCCCTGCAGCCCTCACCTATAGTGAATAATTGAAACCACTCAGAACTGGAAGTTTCAAATCCAATTTGAATCTTTTAGGGTGAAAATGGCTCTTTCTCATTGTAATCTTCAAGTTAAGAACATGTATTTGGTACAAAACAGAGGTTTGCCTTTCTTTTTCTTTTGCTCTTGCTTTTCCTTT
>JAOEGS010009946.1:54922-100737 GCA_025447755.1 Corythornis vintsioides | reverse complement strand
TTTTCCCTAAATGGAGGTCCAATGATTTCAGATGCAGTTGTCCCAAAACCTGCTTCAACTCTTAGTAATTTTTGCTCCAAAATAGAGGTTAATAGGCCCAGATAGGGTAGAAAAGGCATGAACAGGTTCATGAACTAGTATTTCTTCAGCTAACAATTATTCTAACCTACAGGAAGATTTTCATTATTCAAATGTTTCAATGATAAACAAATTCAATTATTCCTATGAATCTTTCAGGAAACAATAAAACAGTATGCACTTTGACATTGCAAAGTTCAGTATGTTTAAAAGTTCACATGTGGGATGTAAATTTTTTATGTAAGCTAAAAAAAAAATGTTAGAAAGACATAACAATAAACCCACCAAAAAAGCTAATATACTTCAGAGATATTAGGTATGCTTTTTAGCAATATTTCGAATTACTCTGACAGCTTTCATTACAGTTCCTCTCCATTAATTTATTTTAGAATTTCCCCTCTAAAGAAATGCATTCAACTATGTTATAATTAACTTGGCTGCCAAAAGATATTATATATCATCAGATGCTCACCGGCCTAAGGTAGTGGAGTGGCAGTTGTATTGTTCCGTGTTTAATCAGGTCAAAGCTGTGGCAACTTTAATTATACTTATTATCAAGATGCTGCTTAATGCTTGCAACAAACCTCGTCACATGTCAGCACCTGAATGTTTTCTCTTAGCCACATGGAAGTGAAACGACTGTCCTTGTTAAACTTGACAAGCATGGTTCTAGAAGAAATATTGGTATATTGCTATTTAACATATTTAGGCAAGATGGAAAATACTTGGTTTTTAACACAGAGGATAAAAAATAAATAATAAAAAAGGGAAAGATTTAGTAATTTGCAGGCTCTCTGCACATGTTTCTTATTTTTCAATTATATGTACACTGCTGAGGTCCCCCCTCAGTCTCCTCCAGGCTACAGAGCCCCAGCTCTCTCAGCACAGGTTCAAGGCTCCTTCAATATTTTCATGAAATGGCCAGTTTATAGTGATGGCCAAAGGCAAGGCAAAGACAGCTGAGAGACCATTCTGGGGATTAATTCAACAAGCTGGTTTAGCCCTTGGAAGATATCCCAGCGTCCTAGAATTAGGCAATGATGAAGTTGAGCTTTATGTCTCTTGTGTGCAATCACTTACTTCTCCACCTTTCATCTGGCACTGGATGCCCTTTGGCTATTACTGAGAGTGTAGTTGAGTTTTAACTCATTAATGTGATAACAACTCAGCAGCTGACACCAGAGGCCTTGTGCTTAATGGGTATGTTCACTGAATTCTAGTGGGATTCCTTTGTTGGGAGTGAGAATGGATCAGAAAGAGCAACCTGATTTCTCAGCAGCAGACACACTGACTATGAAAGAAGTTATGTGAGTGAGTCATGCCAGTGGTCTGAAGAAGCAGGGACTGTGACTAACTGCTTTAAAGCCTCTTTTAATAGTAACATTTTCATATGACTTGGGAGGGTGTAAGAAACTAAGAAAATTAAAATGAGCTAGAAATATTAAAACAGACTAGTCTTAAACTTCTTTCTGAAAGATTTTATTCAATAATTCTATATTGTTGACAACTTGGGTTTATGTCTTCATTCAAACTAACAAGAACTATGTCAATACAAAGTAATATACTAGAAAATAGGTTGTAAGTTTTCAGAAAAAAAAAAAAAGAAAAGCCACCAGTCAAAAAAACTCACCTCAATTGTGGTGTTAGAATCTGTTTTGGCTGCTCAGGAACACAAGTATTTTATACTATCTGAAATATTTTTTCTTGTACAGTAGTATTTTATGTCTCTACTTACTCACTGAAGTATACTCTGTGCTGTTTGCCATATTTACTCTCATCAGTTGCACAGTCAAGTATATGATTCAATATTATTATAGAGATTTCAACTAAGCCTCCTTTATAATACCTTAGCAAGACACTTTTGTATAGAGATGTGGCTGTTCCTTAACAAAAGGAAGTTCTTTTCTTATGTAGCACTGCAGCCAGTGGGGTTTTTTACAGATCTGACCCTTCATCCAGGTTTCTCTAGAGTTCTTCAGTGGTTTAATGACATACACCCTGCACATGAGCAGAAAAGCAGGGTTCCAGGTGAGTACAGAGGAAGAGTTTAAAGTGGGTATCTGTGCCAGCAGACTACAGCATGGGATTGGAGGACACTGACGCTAAGTAGTCAGACAGTTGGAATAGCTTTAGGTCCCTTACAATTGAAATATGCTATTCCATTTGGTTTGATGGGATTTGATTTGGTTCTACTCCTCAGGGATCAGTACTGGGACTGGTGATGTTGAGCACCTTTGTCAGTGACCTGGACAGTGGGATCTGATCACAATCAGCAAGTTTACAGACAACACCAAGCTGTGTGGTGTGTTCAACACGCTGGAGGTAAGGGATGCCACCCAGAGGGACCTTTACGGGCTGAGAAGTGGGTCCATGCCAACCTTGTGAAGTCTGACAAGGACAACTGTAAGATCCTTAACCTGGGCTGGGGCAATCTAGAGCACAAATACAGGCTGAGCTTTGGAGTCTTTTAATGTGTGCTTTAACATTCTGAATTAATTTTGGCTATAGTGAAAGTGTTCCTCAGTGGCATAAAGAAACGACTCACAGTACAGCAGAGCATGTGGGAAAGTGTCAACACCAATACTATTCTTAATCAGGCGAGGTAACAAATTCCATCCTTACTGCCAATGGAGTTCTCACCTATTAAGGGTTTATCTGGCAAATTTAAACACCCAGAAAACTGTTTTTACACAGAAACTTCCCTCATTTCTTTGGCATCTGTTTTAGGTCATTTTTGCCACCATCTTTCAATATGAATATCAAGCTATAAAAAATTCTGAATAACAGAAATGGTGACACACATCATTCACTTACTGCACAGTAGAAAACCCATATGTTCTGTTCTCCTGCTTCATGCTAGCAATTAATACTAGACACAGTTTTAAAAGGTTGATTTGGAAAAGTATCTAAGTTTAAATCATTTTCTTATGTTTTAAAAATTCACTAAATCAAACCATCTCGTAACAATGTCAGTTATTCCCCAATAAGAAATATGAGAATAGTCATATGGGAACAGAGCCTCTAAAAGTCACTCCTGTAATTAGTCCCACAGAAACCATCTAAGCTGTGGATGTGGATGATAAATGTGAGAAAGGATTGCAAAATCAGCCACTTCAGGTGTGCTGTTGCTTTTTATTGTTAACTAAAAAAAAAAACAAAACCAACCAACAAAAAGAGAGAGGCCCATATTGCAAATAATACAAAAACAAAAGTAATCAAATCAAAACAAAAGTAAACAAAAGTTTCAAATCTTTGGAAAATAATAGTGGGTGGTTTTTAAATATTCTAAAGATCACTCTGGTCTGTGAGCCTGGCATAACTCAGATCCTATCAGCATTAAAGTTAACCTTTGCAAACAGTCTCCAAACATTCCTTCTCTCTGCAAATAGAATGATCACAAAAAGGTAAGAACTTTGCAGATATTTTGGCAACTCTAGACTTTCAAACGCAGATTTTAAAGTTGTATCAACACTGTGTTCAATGCTTTATTTGTTCCTGTAGATTGCTCAGCAAAGTCTTCCACTAACAAAAAAAAAAAAAAAAATAATAATTACAACAGCAGGGATTTAAAAAATCATCTTCACCCATGTGATACTCTGAAAGTTCTTACATTTTCTATTGTGTATGAAAGTACACAAGTTCTTGTTAGTCAAGGGATATCTTGCCTTCAGTTGTAATGTTGTACTACTTTATTTGTAGTTGATTAAATTTTACCAGCACTCTTAAACTTCATTGCATTGCATGTATAATTTAGCACTTTATTTATTATTACTAATAAAAATAGTGTAACAGCTTACCTTGAGAGCTGTTGCTGAGCTAGTGTTTCCATTGGTCTTTTATTAAATTTGCTGTCACAAAGGCTTTTTTTGGCTGCAGTTCTACAACAGCCTCCTACTGAGATATTCTTTTAACATTGTTCCTCTCTGGATTTGGAGTTTTCAGTAGCCAGAGCTGTACTTTAAAGGTCATTTTTGTTGAATGCCAGGAATCAGTGCAGCCATATACACACATCCAGTCGCAAAGAAAATGCCACTTAAAAATAAAGATGTTTTTGTCTTGCAATGATATGTCAGGAAATTAATTTCAAAATCCAGGACATTCTGTTCTCTCCACCAGGTGGCCCCTCGTTCTGTTTTACTACTCTAGTTACAAGCTTGTGAGGAGATTTTGCAAACCATCTTCTCAGTATATTCTTATCAAGAGTAAGCTTCGATGTGTCTGTGTGTGTTCATGCTGGACTGAGGGATCAGCTTTTAGCCTATAATGGAGAGCATGGCTCAGGTGCCAACAAATACAGCAAGCTTTTTTCTAATAATTCTATTATACTTTTTCTAAGTATTAAGTATAAACTAATATATATAAGTATAAACTAATTGCTTTAGCTTAATTCCAGGGGCCAGTTTATTTATTGATGTTACATCTAAGCACAAGGTTTTTGTGTGTTTTCATTTTTCATGGTAAAAAACAAAATATGATTACAGTGTTGACTCATCTTTCTAGATTCTTTCATTGGTAAAAGCTACTGCCTCACATTTGAAAATAGATCCAAATGGTGGATTCCTCAGTATTATTGTGTAAATAATTCTGGTTTTAAAAACTATTTTTTTTCTGATGTTAAGATTTCAAAGCCCATACTCCCTGAGTCTCAAAGCAGAGATTAGCAGAAGATCTGATGAGTCATCTGAAAATGTAACTGAATAAGAATTGCATTACTGGCTCTGCTCCAAAAATTCAATATCTTAAACAGCATTTATTCCCTCCCTCTAGGGACATTTTATATATTACAAGGCTTCCTTTGAATGTTCACTGACTAGTTTTGGCCAGCCTAGCTGAAAGAACAAAGCTATATATAAAACATGTTTGCACAAAGAGATGTTGTCCTTCTTCATAAATGTACATGGCAAAATGTGAAATAAAAATACATATGAAAATGCTTTCTTGGCAGCTGAAGCTCTAAAACAGAAGTTTTATTCACATTCGTACATACCCAGCCTTCTCTGAAATGATTTGGGCTGTGGTGGTGGAGAGCTGAGAAAGAACTAGGTCATTGACATGAGGGTTGTAGAGAAATGTAGAACAATTGTGGTCTGAGGATTTGTGGCAATCACATCAGCTCTGCTACACAGCAGATCTCAGCTGTGCTTTTTCTTGCTAGCAACAGAGGAAATATATAGAGTCTCTGATGAGAAAATTTATGCTGTCCTCTTATGCCTACCATGTTACTACATTTTGTTAATTTCCTAATTTCAGGAATAAAAATAAAATAAATCAAGTATGAATTGAGGAATTCATAATGCTATTTTAGCAGGAATACCCAATCCATCTAAGTGTGACCTGTTTCAGAACCTTAATAAAAATATCTTGACTAAACTTCTAATTACTGTGCTGAGAGTTCTCCAGGAACATTAGTTATGTTTTTCCTGCTGAGTCCAGCTTCCAGTTTTCCACTTATTTATATAACAACAGCTATTTTAATCACTTTCTCAGAGTAAAACTGCACAAATCATAGAATGACAACTTCATGTTCCTCTTTACTGTCTTTTTTACTTTTCCTTAAGTTAATACTGTTGGTAAACAATGGAGAAACATCAAGTTTAGTAGAAAAGTCACATCACTATGTGTTTTTATCTAAACTTTTCATGTAATAAGAGAATATTTTCAGTATATTCAGTATATTCAAATAAGAGAATTTTCAATAATAAGAGAAACTGTACTATAATTTTTTAGTATTAGTATAAACTAATATAAAGGAGCATTCACACTGAAAATATAGGTAAATAAAAATATGGATTGAATTCCAGAAATGTGAAAATTTATATACAGTGCAACTTAGAAAACAACTTTAATTAACCTAGGTCTATATTACAAGCTAAAGCTAGCAGAGTTATGTCAGTCAAACAGATATTATGCTACAAATGACATGCAGGTGGAAGACCCTCTTACATTTATACCCTCCAGCTGCTCATTACCCTTTGCCAGCAGAACTGGGAGAGCAGCAACCTCCAGCAGAGTGGCTCCTGTGATTGATCCCTCATCCTCTTCAGACAAAATCACCCAGGTAAGCACAAGCAATTTAAATAGCTGGCTTGAGGCTAAGGACAGCCAGCCTCTTTCAGTCTAGCTGTGCTGGTGAGTGCTGTTCCTAGTCCTCTCTATGCTGGAGTCTATGCCACTCAGGAAGTCTAGCCCTGTTGTAGATGTCTCAAGACTACTCCTGAGACAAGAGAGCTGAGACCTACACACACACTATTTAGCAGATTAGTTAGCAGATTTTGTGTAGTCCCTGTTTAGAGCAGGATAATGTGGTTTTTTATATCATCTGGAAACTTGACTGGTTTTCTTCTGAATGTGGATTAGACTTTTCCAGCTGAGCTGTTAAAAGGCATAAACTCCAACCAGTGAAAACTAGACAGATGACTGCTAGAGCTTTATCAGGACCTGCAGAGGTGTCTGTTTATAGCTTTAGGCAATTAAAAGGGGCAACAGGTGTGATCTCTAACTAGCATAGTTTTGCTCCCAGGTGAAGAGGTGTGCCAGACACCATTATAAAGCTACTTTAGTTCTGTTTGAGCTGCATGAAAGACTTTCTATACTTGTGCAAAGAATGATTTTTCATCTATGTTAGCATCGTGCTGACAGTAACTCTTTGATACTGCATCATATCTCAGGTTCCAAATGTACTACCTAAACAAATGCCCAAAGTCAAACAAAGCTGCAGAAGACATTTCTACTTATGTTCTATCAGCTGATATCAAACCTCAGCTGTGTCTAATTTAGTGCAATTAAATGTGAGGAAGTTAGGCAGCTAACTGAAAGTATTGCTGAACCTATCTATTCAAAAAACTATAATACCTATTCAAAATCCTCCTTTCTATTAAAATCTAGACCTTTCAGAAACAAAGATTCATCTTATTTTTCTTTTAAACAGAGAAAAAAAATTAATGGTAAATCTAACATGTTATTAAATACAAGAAAGCAACTTAGAAACAGAAGTTACACTGAACACAGAGAGTTTGTTATAGTGTATTATAAATGATTAGCTATAAATATTATGTCCATAATGCAACTGTTAGAATTGCTGCTAGGCAGCAATGCTACATTGGTCTGAAGGGATTTAGCAAAACAGGCCCTTTAGTCAGACCTCTTCCAGCCACGTGGGAGAGGCTGGAGAGAGGCAGAATTCAGCTGCAGTGAACACATATGAGAAGAGTCATTCCTTTTGCCAATGTCTTTCAATCACTGCAGGTCACTGTGTTATCAAAGGCACTTTCTGCATGTGTCAGTGATGTAGAGTCTACACCTCCAGTGAGAGAGTCTTTGACTGAAATGAACATTTTTTTTGCAATAAAATATACTGAACACTTCAGCATGTTTAAAAAAATAAAATAAAATAACAAAGGGGAGCTTACTCGAGCTAATAAAGAGTCAACATGAATACAGCAGGGAAGTCTTCATAAGGGTCAAGCATCTTAGATTGTTAGAAACTTAAACTGATACCTTTGTTGATAGCTAAGGCACTTAAAAGAGTGAAATCAAGCTAGTACTTGTAGATTAACATGAATAGTAAACACAGTCATTTTGTCACATGGAAATACTCTACTTTTTAAAGTTTGCCCTGAAGTGGCATTAACTCTGCAAATTCTACTTTTACTGGTAGTCATGTCCCCTTTAGAATATAAGGACAAAGTAAATCAATTATATGTTGATTAGCATTAATGCCTCCTCAATAGCCCCGAGAAATGTAAGTGAACTAATGACAGTGAATAAATGTCCTTAAAGATAAGATACAGTAAAATCTTTGATCATAAATCCTGAAAAACATTACTGAGATATTTAGTTCCAAGTACCATTGTTAGTTACATGTGTGTCAGATTAACTTTTACCTTGATTAATTCAAATTCTTTAGTCTCTCTGATGCTAATTTTAGCTCTTTATTCAAATCACAGTTGCTAAAATTATCTTCCTCATCTCTCATTTCTTCTATTGCATGTCAGTGAAGAGTCCAGGTATTGATGCCCTTTTCTGCAGTGCATTAGATATAAGATTTTCCTCTTCTTCAGGACCTTATAGACCTGATTTTGTTTTATGATAGCTCTTAACCTCTTCTCTGCATTTGCACACATGAAAGCCTTAATGTTCAATTCACTCTCCAAATTCCACTTCAGATTTTAATGTTGATTCATTTGCATGCAGAATACTTCCTGTACAAAAATTTTCTTACTTAAAATTAGAAAAAATAAAATAAAATTTCTGTTATTAATAACAATAAGAAAACAGTTGAGAATAAGCAGTGTGGTAAAGGTTCTATTTACTATTTCTGAAGTTTCTCACATTCCTACTGAGAATTAGCATTGCCACTTTTTGGTAATGCTGTAATTACTCCTAATTGTTTTACTCTTGGCATACTCTCAAGAAGTCCCTTATTTTGTAAAATACTTTTCTGATTTAATATGAAAGAGACTTGTAAACCCAAAATAGATGCTTTAGATGTTCCTAAAATTCTATTTTGCTATGTACACCCATGGCCTGCTTTTCATAATAACTGGATGTTCAGTTCAGCCTTTCACTGGAGCTGCTAAATGCTGTAAATAAGCTTTCTGAATGCAGAGCCAAAACCATTTTGTCTCCTTTCTGAAACTATTTTTTATGTATTACATACCTGTTTTAACATTAATTGGCTTGCTTATCTGTTAATTCTCTTTGCAGCCCTCAGTACAAAATGTCTCTTGGAACACATTTCAACATTGATTAATTCTGACAATTTATTATTGCTGCCTCATAGTTAGCATGTCAGTTACAACAGGAGTCTCACGGAGACTTCTAAATGTTGTCCCCTGGGATGCCATTCTGTGGCATACTCAGCCTTACTAGTAAGGTCAGTGACACAGATTTGCTTTCAACGATGTAATCCAATCCAGGAGTGACAGCCAGGCTATTCAGCCTGATGGAAGCAAGGAAAGTTTGAAAAGACTTTTCATTTGCAAATGACAGAAACAAGCCACACTGGGAATTCCAAACTTTGCTCAGCTAGCAGCATCTTTGAGCAGAACGGATCACTGGGTCACTCTGATCTTACGTTGTGAGTAAGCTGCATAGTGTTGAATTCTGACCAGCTTGCTGAACAGAGTTGTTACCTGTATGGGTGCCAACAGCGAGTGTGTGACTGTTTCCAACAGCACCTTTATGAGGAGACAACATGACTGAAAACCATTCTGGTGATAAACGGAGATGCATCTCCTGAAAGGTAATCACAGCTCATCACAACCCAGGAAGCTGATGTTCAAGTGTGGGCAGTTACAAACCTCTAGGGATGACTTAGCAATGGTGTCTTCTAGCTTTAGACAAGTGTCTCCATTCACTGGAGTCTAGATTAGCCAACTGCTTCTTATTCTTGGTAATTAATACCTAAAACATATTAGCTTGGAGAAAACTGCAGAAATGACAGTGTACTTGCTGGCAGTTACTATGCTCTCAGCTTCCTGTTTTGGGGCAGCTTTCGTTTCTTATCCAGGAAAAAGACTTCAAACCTGTAGTCTAAATAAAAAAAGGTCAGTTATGTGTTTGCTTTTTGTTGCCTTTTTGTTTTTTTTCCTCTGCTCTCTGATTTAACCTTACTGATATTAGTCTAAATATTAGACACTCATTTGTCACTGTCCTAACATAATGGCAAGGTCGCATCCCTAATACCTTTAGAAAAGTGAAAAATAACTGCAATGGAATATATATCTGTGTTGTACTGCTTCTTCAAAGCCATCTTGTTCAGATAAAAGAGCTCCAAGAAATAACAGCAAATGAGGATCCTCATGTGCCTCGTAGGACATGTAGATTAAAACTAGACCCTGTGTCTTAGCACTGTTTGTCTTCTTACTTACACAAATTGTCATGATTCTTTCATATCTCTTTTCAGGATGACTCATTTTTTATTTTGTTGCTTTTCTTACCCCAAATTTTCATGGTCAATCCCTGATTATTGTTTAATCCAACAGATGTTCATCATTTTTGATATTATCAGTGTGGTTTTTGGTTGGCTGTTTGGTTTGGTTTTGGTTTGATTTTATCTATTTTTTTTTTTTTTTTGGCAGATATATTCTGATTACTTTGAGTATTCCACTCACAGACACTATTTACCTTCATAAGCTTGTTAGCCAGGTTAGTTTACCAAGGAAAAGACATTACAGTTCCTTCACAAAGGTGTAGTTCATCTAGTTTATATGCTGGCACAGCATTGTTATAAAGGTAACCTGAACCCAGGCTGCATACAGATCCTATCTGTCATAGTGAAATATTGAGGTTTGATAACAAAGGACACTCCAGATCTCTGCAGAGGGCTTGAATGACAGTATGACTTTGTATATCCTATATTCAAGCTGTATGTGATGCATGAGTTCTTTTGTATGTTTAACCACATTCCAGTTCTGTTCTTCCAGCTCCTCTAAATGATAACGTTTGTGTCTTGCACAACCAGTTTTTAAGGTCATCTTCCAGATGTGTTAGAAGCAGGAAAAATAACTGAAGCAGATATGCCTTTAGCTGTTGAAAAGATAGGTGCTTGAGGATTTGCTTTCTCCAGTTAACTTCATGCATAGGTGATTTTTTAAAATGTTTTTATTTTTTATTTTCCTCAATATCAATAATACATACATTCTATTTATTCTCTGTGCTTTAAGGCAGCTATGCTTATGAGCATATGTAGCCTCAGTTTCAATTGTGTTTTATTTCTCTTCTAGATATCTGAATTCATTTTACCAGAGTGATGTGAAGTAAACATAATGGGCTCAGTGTTTTCTCAACGACTGATATATGGAAAATGTGTGACTGTAGCATATGTCTTGCCCTGCATATGCATCTTCTGGACAACTACTGTGTGCTAAGTGAACCTGAAGTATACTTTGATGTATTTGGGCATTGTGTTATTGAGACAAAAATAAGCCTATGTTATTTGGCCAGCGCTTAGGGGGGGTGTGCATGTCTGGTGGGAATGTACAACTAACTTTCTAAGCTAAATTTAACTGGCTAGCAGAGCAGTGGCTGTCTTGCACACTAACCTGCAATACAAGCCAAAGGCTTTCTATGGTATCTCTTATTTCAGCTCTATAAACACTTCCTAAAATCTAGCCAAAGGGGTGAAATGATATGATGCTGTTTGAGCTGAATTCATGGCCCAAATATGGTGAAGGAAGAAAGTTTTTATTGTTATTATTTTAACATACTCTGTTTGCCTTTCTCTCCAGTAAGTCAATTTAGTTTTGCAAATATGTTGGAAAACTCTTCTTTTATACTCTTCTTGGGATGGTTTGGAGATTTTTTTGTGTTTGGATTGTTTAGGGGTTTGTTTTTGTAGATGTGTTTGTAGCTTTTCTTGTGTATTGTCTTTTGGGTTTGTTTTTTTGTGGGTGGTTTTTTTTTTTTGAGATTTGTGTATTTGTTTGGATTTTGTTGGGGGGTTGCAGGAGTCTGTTTTGGTTTTGAGTGAGAGGTGATTGGATACTTTGGTTTTTTTCTTGGTTTATTTTTGGTTTTGGTGTAGTTTTTTTATGTGTGGCTTCAATTATCTGCTACAGTTGAAAGAGTCAAATGAATGCAAATGGAAAGGGTAGCTGGAGCATGGGACTGTTCTGGCAAATAGATTTAAATCTGTAAAAGGCATCAATGTTATGCTATGGTCTCTAAACAAAAAGTTAGATTTTTATGTCCATACAGAACCTCCAGCAATGAAATCTTGATCCTGAAATGCAAAGCCAATCTTCTGCTTTGGTACAAAAGTCTGAGCTATAAATAGTTCATATTACTGAGCAATAGGAAACTAGCATATAAGTAAAGGAAAAATAACTCCTCATGGCATATGCCCCTCAATATCCCTTTGCACTAATGTACTTTCTATTGTATTAATCTTACAGAACTCTGCTTTTGCACAATAGTTGCTATAATGTGCCTCTGGGTTTTACTGTAATAAATGATTACACCCATAAGAACACAAACCAGACACAACAGCTTTCATTTTTTCACTTTTGAAGTTAATCTGCCTGTGACACATTTTTTTTTCATTATACCTCCCTGTAAAACATTTTGTCTGCTCTTTATCCTCATATTTTCTTATTTCAAGTTCACGTTCAAACAGTTTCTATATCTATGTAAATATATCAATCTTGTAACTTGGTTTTAGTGAACAAAGAATCAAGGTCATTTGTATTTGTGTGAGAATGTGAAATGTCAAGGACAGATATTTGATCAACAATTAACTGCAAAATTAATTTGAGTGTAATATATTAATATTACTCATTTGTTGTGCATGTGAAAGCTTGAGAAGCATTGGCATTATAATGCTGTTATGCATTCATGGTCAAGCCCAAGACTTGGCCCTCTCCCAATACTAGTAGAAGGTGAGCAGAAGGTATTCTTCTGCTGTAGAGAAATGTAGGGAAATCCTAATCCTACTGTGTATATATATATATAAGTGCATGGGATGGGATGCTTTTAAAGATGCTAAGGAAGCCAGGCAATGTTGTTAGAGTGTATTTTTAATTATCTTTTACTATAAAAGTTTATAAGAAGTATAATCTTTTATAAAGGTCATGTTGATAGCCATGAGGAAGTCTGATGACTGTAAAAAGGCAGATGTTCTTTATCTTCAAAGAATATGTTTCATATATCGTGATGGGAATAAATGATTTTTCTTTAGAGCTAGAAAAGGATGAAATTGACACAGTGACACTAATTCAGACACTAAAATCAGTCTTAAATGAGAATAAAATAGTTACATTCTACATTAGAAAGGATATGGCTTACTAATTTCTATGATGGTAATTCATTGTATTTATCTTGATATTTTATCTCTTGCGCTCCTATTGGGGAGTTTCAGGGAGGCAGGTAACAGGTCCTGCATCCAAAATTTGGATGAAAACTATTCTAATGCAGATGCAACTGTATTTGTAATTATTCACTCATGCCACGTAGTCTATAAAAGATCAGCTCCAGTCATAGGTTTCATGACAAGTGGGAAAATAAATTGTTCAAGATAAGATGCAAATTAGGGACAAAGTTCAGCTGACTACCAGAATATATAATTATATTTTGATATGTCACAGAGTAAGACAGCCTTACTTGATTTACATTTTGTAAACTTAAAATATTTGGCTGGAAAATGGTAGGGGAAGGGTGTACAAAACCTCTTAATTATTGAGAAATATAAATTTGACCTTGGAAAATAAATCTGGAGAACGTTAGGAAAATGTTTTGAATTCAATTTTAAATTGCCACAGTGAATTGATGATTTTGTGATTACATTTATTCTATGGATGAGTTGGAGTGCCCATACACGCACCATTGATGGGCTGAGTGACAATATTCTAACATATGAGCTACTGCAGAATGCAAAATACACTGCATAGCATGAGCAATAAACCATCAATAATGATTAAAAAAATAAACCAACCCACCAAACAGTAAGACTCTTTGAAAAACAATCCCCACACAAGGAGAAATGAAGGCATGAATACAGTATGTAAGCAAAGAATATGATTAAGGGTGTGTGGCTGCCATTTTGCAACACTTCAAGGGCTCTATAACTTAGGTTATATATATAGGTAGGTATATGTATGTATATATATGTATATATATATATATAAAACTTAGGTATATATATAGGTAGGTGCTGAAAGTTGACATTCCTAGAGGAGCTCATCATTGCAGCTGTTAGGAACCTGATTGTGGTCTAGCCTTCCTTGGCTATTGATCTGTATGCATGCCTGCTTGCTGCACATTTGATGCTGCATAGAGATCATGACATATGTCTGCATGCATGTAAATCACCTATCACATTGTTGAGTTATTCATGCAAAATCAGATTATTTTTTCTTTCAGAGCTACTGATCCACTCTAACTCAGCATCTGTGGATGCCAGACTAATGGGAACATGTATGTAACATGGATTTCAGTGTTAGAGAGCACTGGACAAGCAATAGATCAGTTGGTAAAGAGCAGTAATTCTTTGCTATTTCGTTTATTCCAGCTAAAGGTAATGTTGTCCTTGAGCGTTTGACTCACCCTTTAGTTTAAGGCTTGTTTGTGTTATTTTCTCCCTCTTCCTGGCACAACATTTGATGCAAAAGCAGTGTTTTTCTTTCAAACAGCACAGACACCAGAGAGCTGGCCCTGAGCAAGTTGGATTGCTTACACAAAGCAGTGTGGTGATGTGCAGAGGTGCTTGTGAGTCTTGACAGCTTCGTAGCTCTTTCATCAGTCATAGTGTTGCCCTTAGTCCTGCCTGCTCAGCAGCACCACTTGGCTTATTTGCATCTCAGCTCAGAACAACATCGGACAGTTCGGGTGCAAATGATTCCTCTTCATTTCAGCTAAGGGAATCTTAAGACTAAACAGTGCAAAAAAAAAAGTAGGAAGGAGAGAGATAGAGGTATAATACTGGTTTGTTGCAAGAAGACAACAAAAGTATTATGATGCCTGGAAAATAGCATATGGCTCCATCTGTAATTTGTAGGTTTTCTTGAAATTCTAGAGTTGCTTTCAAAGTCTGGAATACAAATATCAGCAATAGATTCAGCTGGGAACACACTGACCCTTCTGTAAATGTGCATCACCCCTGACTTAGACCTATTGAGCATGTCCAGACTCTCCTGAGCGTGAGGCTTTAGGTGCAGTATCCTTCACGTGATGTGGATGTGATCCCTGATTTTTCCCAGGCACCAGAATGAAGCTGCTTGGCCTGGAGTTCTCAAAAGCTGACATGTGGGCCTTTCTGAAGATTACTGCAATATTTGCCTTTCTCCAGTTCTCAGATCTCTGTGACCTGTCAAAGGTGACAGACATCAGCCTTTCAGTGACATTGACTATTTCTGTTGGCACCCTCGAATTCAGCCCAAAAATTTAGTGTGGGGGGGGAAAGACTTAACAAAAACATGGCTAAGGAAGAATGTTTTCTACTGCCTATTTGGCAAAATATAACTCTTTTTATTTTTAATGTAATGTGGTACTAGTGGTGTATATCGATAAACAATAAAATAATATGCACCTATAGGTTAGAATTGTAATGAACTCAAGCATTCAAACAGAACTTTAGTGGCTCTGAAATAATCAAAATATTGTTTTAAGAGATGTCTTTTTCACAAAGAAAATTGGAGAGATTTTACATTTCTAGCATTCCAACCAAGGCTTTTTTAGAGTGAACTAAAATGTTTAGCAAGGAAGACAATTTATAGGAAAAAAAAAAATTAAAAATACAAAGAAAGCTGGGTGGTTTTCCCTCTTCCTTGTAATTTGAGTACAACAAGCTCTGTTCAAATGTCCCTGTGCAGATTAATTCTGGTTATATGGGTAAATTGAAAGCAGAATGAGAGTAGTTATTCATTGTGTATATTCTGATATAGTGATCCAGAGGCAAGATTTTATTTATATGCCTGAGAGATGGCACAGCTTTGTCTGGAGTTGGGCAGGAAATCTTTTATAGCTTCTTACTTCTTATATTAATAACCTTTTATTTCTAAAAGATTTAGGTAAAAAAATTATCTATTCACAGATGAGTGGCAAGTACATTCAAGCATTATAAATAAAGGTGTTTAGACTTACCTGATTTCTTCTTTCTGAAGCAAAAGACAGAACTGAGTGTGAAAAGCCTGCTATTTCTGTTGCTCATAGGCAGAGGTCTCACACTGAGGTATGATATTTGATCCTGGCTTTTCCTACACCAAACAGGTACTCTCACAAAGGTGGTAATGCATCTTTTGAGATGGGGTACATCTCCTCTCTGTCAAATGGTGTGCTTTAAGTGTCTCAGGTTTTAAGTGTTCAAACAGATTCTCCCATCTGATCTTCTGCAAGGTGTACCCCAGGCCAGAGCCCTGCTCCATGCATTGCAGACAGACGTCTTCTCAAGCTCTATGAAAGATATAGGAGTTGTTTCTCAATTATTTGAGTAAGGTACCAGTCACAAAACAGCACTGCAATATCAGATAGCACTGCACAGAGATGGTGATTTAGCTGCTTTGTTTACAGCAGCAATATCCTGCTCATTTCCATGTTGAGAAAAATACCAGCACTTGCTATTAACAAGTATTGCAGATTTGGCACTTAGTGACATTATTGATGGTAGTACAAAAAACTTCCAACACTGAGAGTTGGGAGACTTATGGGGAAAAAAAAAACCGAAAAAAAAGAAAAAAAAAAACCACAGAAACCCCCCACTTTTCTTCCTTAAGGTGAACTTCAATAACAATTTTCTTGTGGCACTTATGGCAACTATGTTTTGGAAAAACAATAAAGAACAAGAATAAGGTGATATTTATCTCCTCTGGAGAGCTAAGCATTAGTTCACTTTGGTCACTGTAACTACATTTCTTTCTTTATAGCCTTCCAGCTATATATTCATTGAAGCTTAAACAAATTTTCCAGTTTCTCAACTTTAACTTCAACTTAACACAATGCATTTTTCTTAAGGCATATATGATTTTTTGGTAAATGTTAACTTTATTTTAAAGTTAAACAGTATGTACTTCCCGGGTCTTTAACTTATGAAGAGTCCATAATTAACCAAGAGTTTGAAAAGGTTTCAGTGCTATTGTTGCCAAAGGATGACTTTAACATAGATGAGGAACTCCTCTGGTATTCTGAATGATTCTTAATAGAATAATAGTATAAATTAAGCTAATGTATTAGTATAAATGTAATTAATGTGCTGACATTTCAGTCTAGCATTTTCATTTTATCTTACAGTGAGATTTAAAAAGTCTTCTGTAAGATTTTAAGTTCTTTCAACTAAAACCATACTAACTTGTATTCAGTGAAGTATTAGTTATGAACATTAACTTCATAACTATCAATGTGGTTTTGTATGATATTTCATAGCCCCTTTTTTCAGGACATTCATGATTTTATATGGACCATTGTCATATCTTTCATTTCCCTAGGCTGAAGAGTATTATCTTATTTGTTCTATATCTTTAATCACCCTTCTCAGCATTTCTTCTAGTATTTATATCTTTTTAAAATAACCTTCCTAGTCCATGACTAACCAGACACTTGCTTTTATTTCTTTCTGAATGCTTATTTTGACCAGATGAGTTTTCTTTGGAACAGAAGAGTGGTATTTAACTTTTATATTAATATGTGATAATGACTAACTGATACATTAGAGTGCCTCATGGGAGTTATTGTTTGAATGCCTTGTTCTCCAGGAGACACTTTTACATCATTTCCCTTGATCAATTCCATGTCCTCCTAAGTAAGCATGTCATGTTAGCTGTACAATTAATTAGTCATTATCATTGTTCTGATGACACATAACCACAGTATTCAACTGGAGTGTCCAAACTTATTGCAAACAAGCTTAATTTATTAATTTATTATGGCTGGGCAAAAGATTATTTCTTTTTTTTTCTTGTATGTATGAAATGCTGATAATTGTACTTCAGAGGGACCTGGGACATTTGTACACTTTCCTTTCATCTCCACATAAGGCACAGATAAGAGCAAGAAGAAATACACTGCTTGTTATTAAAGGATTGTATAGGGTGTGTTCTTTATCATACACAGCAGCTTTTCAATCCTTTATGGAATTCAAGAATTATTTTTATTTTTTCTTATCAACATTGCACCAGATTTTTATAAGTTAAAGACATACTTCTTTTTCTACCACCTATAAGGACCCTTTTAATATTCAAACTCATATTTAGAGTTATGTGTGAGGGAATCTACCATGATGTCATGCCCCTAAAGATAAGGGTGACAACATGACACCTGTTGCACTGAGGTCAGACTGAAGGAGAATATTAAATCACCTATTGTTCTGGGGTATTCTTCTAGTTCAGAGCAAGGTGGGCAAAAGCTAAGTAGTTGTCAAGCTGATTCCAGGAACTGTCAGCAAAAGGAGACAAGCTAAGATTAAAAAAAAAAAAAAAACCAAACCAGAAACAACAAAACCAAGATCTGAGTTTTGTTCTAGCAATTTACAGGAGATAGGAAACTAGAGAGAAATAGAATCAAGTTTTGTAGTTACTGTTTTCTAACTGTGATAACCATATCCTGTCCCACTGATAGTCATTAATTGACGTATTTTTGTTCTTTCTTACCAACCTAGGTGACTCTCCATAATCTTTGAGAGGTCGTGGAGAACAGGAGAGGTGCCTGAGGACTGGAGAAAGGCCAATGGCGGCCCAGGCTTCACAGAGCGCAAAAAGGAGGCCCCGGGTAACTCCAGGCCCGTCAGCCTCACCTCCATCCCTGGAAAGGTGATGGAACAGCTTGGCCTTGATGACATCTCTAAGCATCTGGAGGAAAGGAGACTTATCACAATTAGTCAACATGGATTCCATAAGGGTAAGTCATGCTGGACTAATCTAAACCTGCTTTGGCACTATGATGTTCCCTCTGCAATATATTAGAATAGAAATATGAAAATTATACTTTGCCTATCATGGTCTTTCCAAACCTGCCTTCTGTTCCAGTGAATGCGGTAGAAGCCTGCTGAAATTTGTCTTAGTAATTTTACAAAGGAATGCTAGATAATTTTTTTTTTTTACCATTAGTTAGATCTTTTAAAACATGACCTTAAATATAATCACATGCCTTATAATTATCAAGAATCCTTTCTTAGAAATTACAGTACCATAGTGTAGATCACTACAAAGTATACATTAATACCTCCCTATTTTAGGATCCTTAAATCAGTTTGAAAATCCTAAAGGGATTTATTTCTAACACTTCTGTGTCAATTACATTATATTTATTTGCTTTTCTTTGCTCTGTCTTCTCCCCGGGGGCTATTCCATACCACTAGAGTAGGTTTGGTTTTTATTTGTCTTTTTTTTTGGGGGGGGGGTGGGGTTTTTGTTTGTGTTTTGTGGTTTTTTGGTAGTTTTTGTTTTTCCCTTGGTAAGTATATCTAAGTCCTTAAACCAGCCAGACTTGCTCTAGAAGAAGTAGCTGTATGAACTGACTGACCGGAATATTATCATTTTTCTAAGTAATATTCTAAATGTTCTTGTCTAACTGTGGTGTTGCTTTCTTCTTTTGCATAGGCTAGATGATTTGCACATTTATGAACTATTAAGCATCTTCTATACACTCCCCTCAGGAGGCTCAATAAAGACATGAAATTATTTCTGCCTAGGTCACATTTATTAATTTCAGTCTCTGCATAAAATTACATTTTACTGCAGTGCAGGAGAGAGAAATGAAGGCAGGGTTAAAGGGGAGCATAAATTGTTAGCTTTCATCAGTTTATATTATTCTCTCTTAGCGCTCTCTGTGGTTCAGGAAATTTATTTTATCTTCCTGTAATCATCCTCCTGGATGCAGCTGGTAAACAAGAAAAATGCAGATAAAAGGCAAAATAAACAAACAGAAGGTCATGCCTTGCATACTACAACTGGTATAAAATAAATATCAATGCTTGATTGAAGGTACTCATTAAAATACTGCTATTGCTGAAAGAGGTTGAGGGGTAGACACTGAAGTGTGATGGGGGAGTTTTGGGGTCAGTTGGTGGATTTAATTTTCTCCATGGGCATGCAGATTTAGATGCCAACTTAAGGAAGTAAGAATCTTCCTTGACACATTCATTAGGGAAGACCAAGCAATGTTAACTGAAAGCACAATCAGAGATAGAAATTTGCAATGTAATTTTTATTTATTTATTAAAAAATAAGTTTTGGCCACGCTGTAGTCACAAAAATCAAATCCTAATGTGTAACTAAGGTAAAAAGATAGAAACAACATTTTCTGTGGTATTCAGCAGGATCCTGTACACAATGGTTTGCAAGGTCTCTGAGGCAATGCCATAATTTGAAGGAAAACAGGGAGGGTGAGTTTTAACCTTCAGTCCCTCTCCTCACACACATATTTTCCACATATTGCAACTCGTACAATTCCCAACCTAATGGCTGTTTTGGAACCTATTTTTTTTTTAAAATAAAAACAAACAAACAAAAAAGGAGATCCAGACAGCTAAGAAATAAACTCTTCCTGATTAGATATTCCTTCTTGAGGAGAGTTTGTTCTCTATCTGTAGTTATGCTGAGATGGATAATTTGATTCACAGATAGAAAGAACTGGAAGTTTTCATGTCACAATTTGTTCTGAAATAATGCATTAATTGTATTGTTCTTTTTGGCATAATTACATCACTGCCATACTAGTGTTTTGTTATTATTTCTAAACTTTTTGGAAAAAAATAGCAACCTTGTTGATAATTAGAAAATTCCCAGTCTATAATGGAAATACCTGAGCTTTTACTTAAGAGCTGCAATTCCTCTTAATATGGAGGTTTTAAACATACCTGAATATGAAGCCCTTTTGAAGAGTAATCAAAAAAACCTGCTATCATTACAAGTACTTTATTTTTACTGAAAAAATAATCAGTAAACTGTCCTGAGTGACAATAATGTTTACTGAATTTCACTCTATTGACAGGTAAAACTTCAGCTACGTCAGCAGCTGAACACATGGCCTGTTACAAAGGTAGCTTCATCTTTGCCATGCAAAATATAGGTTAAATATGCAAACTAGCATGTGATTAAATCCAGTAAAAGTAGAATAGCCTGTCAGAGAAAGTACACTGGCAAAAAGGGCAACCATTTGAACATGTTATATTTTAATTTGCAGAGACAAAATGACAAGCAATTTATTTACATAAAACTGTACAAAAGCAAATTAAATTATGTAAATATTTCATAAATAGAGGTGGACTAGCATTTAATACATTTTTGCCATGTTTAGCATAGTTGCGTGCATAGTGACTCATAATAAACAATGATAAATTGTTCTCTGCTTCACTATCAACATCCAAGTTGCAGAACAATAGTCAATGATTAATATTACAAACAGATCGTACCACACTGAATGCAAGTGCTTCAAAATTTAGGAAAAAGTTGTCTGAAAGAGTACCCCAAGTAGCTGCTCAGTGCTGTGCTCAATGCTGTGGTCTTCCTCCTGGTTATGGTCTTCAGTCAGTAATGCAACTCAACTGATGCACTTTAATTTCTATTGCTTTTACATCTACTTCATTCCTTCAGGAAACACTGCACGTTTATCACCAATGAAACAAAAGGAAAAAGATTTTCCTTGCTCATGTTTCTTACAAGTGTTCAGTGATGGCCGAATTTATGGCAAAGTCCAGCTGTAATTTTGTTTTCCTGCTTTCCAACTTCCTAGGGTAACCTTTCAGCCAATTTTTAAAATCCCATTTAAGTTCTTCCCCACAAAAATAATGTTTAATTTTTTTTTTTCCTGAAACTCAGGCAGCAGGCCAGTCAGAAACCATATTGAATAAACATAGTGGATCTGAGATCCAGAATGAGCATTAGATTTTAGACGAAAGCTATTAATTTCTCTAATACATATAAAGTTATATATTAGCGCATCAATCTATAATGGTGCCCTAATGTAAAATACATGCAAAGCTCAGTTGAGTTTCCTACAGAAGGAAAGAAAAAGATGATTTCTATACTGTACAACCAAAATGTGATGGCAGCTAGAAGCAGTTAAAAAAAAAAAAAAAAGAAAAAGACAATTATCCTGGCAACAAGAACTGGTGACACCTTTCTAAGTAACTATAATATAGACTGCTCATAGTTTTCCAGACAGCAGAATTAAAAACAAAGTAAAACAACCCCAAGCCCCACACAAATAATAATTAAAAAAAAAAAAAAAAAAGTAAAAAAAAAAAATAATTCTCAAGACCTACTTAAACCTCAGCCTTGTTTTAATAATGCCTAAGACTGGTCCAGTAACTGAGTTTGGCAAAAGGCTTACTTTTAAATATATTATTTATAATTTCTCAGAAAATAAACACAGGTAAATATACAGGTTCAAAAAAGTTGGGAATAGCCCCTTATCCATCAGTGTCCAAACCCAACTACCACATTACCATAATAATAGGTATAAAAGGCACAGTTGCATATTTTGCATTCACCCTAATTATTTTTTACAGTTTTATTTGTTTATTTTTATAAAAAAGCACTCTATTTATGGAGTGGCACCAGATTCAACCTATTTCAAATGAAGAGGAAAAATACAAACACAAAATATATTTATGTGTCATGCCAGGTCAGAAGAGTAATCAGCATATTAATAGTGGCTAGTTCCACTAGAATATCTGTGAATACTTACAGTAGATAGGATTTTAAAAAAATTCTTTCACACCCAGTTTAGATCTAAGCAGATGCACAGAAGTAAAGTATTTAATGACTGTCTTATGTGGTGTGAAAATTGGTGAGTGACTGCTGATCCATTTAATCTGGAGGTCTTCTGTGACCTGTATTATTAGTCTTGTAGAAAAAGGGTCTAAGAATATATGGAACCAAGCTACCTAATATTTGTTTTGTTTGTAATACTAAATAAAATCTTATTAAATGAAATTCTGTTGAAAATTTGTGTTATGTAATTATGTATTCTGTTGAAACGTGCAAGAAAAATGTGAATACATTACTTAAGCATTTTTAGAAGCATTTTTAAACAGGTACTTACAGATTATACAAAGCAGTAACTGCTATATGCAGTCTCATAACAAAGTACTAGTTTGCATCTCTCCATATTATTTAAATAAACATAAAAATGTTCTAATTATTAATCTTTGATTTTAATATTTTCTTCCTAAATTGTGCCCATTCATCTGCTATACACAAACTAATGTTACTTGAGGAAAGCAAACTTGAGAGAACGAAATGGACAATAATGGCACATCCCACTCTATGGGAAAGTGAACTCAAAAGAGAAATGTGATGAGTTGTATTGATTTACCAACCTCTATTTTAGGCTGTTTCGGGTTATTAATATGCAATTCTTCAAAGGAAGAAACTACCCAAAGCTACATTGTGACTACAGCATACTGGAAATCCATCTAGCCATGCCTGAATGCCAGGGTTTAGAAACAGCCAGGTACTGGAGAGTTTTCTCTCTCCTCAAGCTGTCCTTGCTGTGTTGTTTGATTGTCACTTTCATCTGAATATCTGAGCTCAGTCATTATTATTACTACAGCATCAGCTATAAAGCAACTGGTTGATGTTCTCCAAGTTTTGTTGCTTTTATTGCACAAAAAATTATTTCATTTCCTCTTCCTTTCAAGAAATGCTTACCATGAGAATCATTACAGGCTCTTTTATATTTCATTTTTTATTTTATATTTCACGTCTTTACATGCTCTCTGGCATAGGATATATCACAGTCTCTTGAGCTCCTTTTGACTCATCTTCACCTGCTAGATGAACATCACACCACTGTTTATCAAACCATTTTCTATATAGTCTAAACGTTCCGTGTCTTTACATCATTTAGTATTGCACTTCTCATGCTTGTAATGCACTTGTATTTCACGAAAACTTTTGACATAGTTGAAGCAATTGGCAATCTGCAACACTGATGACAAAAGACTTAGTCATTATTCCAAGCACCCTGAAAAGAAGAGACTGTATTTGACGTACTTAAAATATTACCTTGCCACTGCATCATCCCATTGTCCACCCTTTCCATCCCCCCAAGCTTTCTCATTAACACAGCCTTCTATTGCTACTATTAGTTTTTACTTTCATCTTAAAATTTCCCTGGAACGGGCATATGCAGCATATCAAATGTAGTATCTGCTGCAACATATCATTACAAAAAAATAAACCCCACATCAATTCCTTTGGGCATTCCACTGAACCACACTGGAAAAAAAAATTTAAAAAAAAAAAAATTATGTCATCTGGGCTGGTGAACTGTGCTGCTGTGCAAAATGTAACTGAAGGTGTGTTATGAATATAAGTGTGTGTTTTTGTGATTATTCTAGTTTTCTAAGCCAAGCCCCCAACACATAGCAGTTAACCTGATCCATTGTGTGATCTTTGGCCTTTTTGTTATTATGATCATCCCAGATGGATGTTAGTCTTGCCCGAAACAATGATTTCAACAGTTTATTATTTCTGTCCTATGATATATGTTACTTATTGTGTTTACATTGGAATAATTATTACAGAGAAGGAGAGAGATGCAGCAAGAACATGTTTGTTGTATGGATCAAACAGAACCAGAGTTCATGAATCACAGAAGGAGTGCCATGGTTTGTGACTGCAGTCTCAAGCTGAATGGATTTTCGTTGCTTCCAACTTCAGATGAAAGGTGAGAATATTAAAGCTGTAGTCTTCACAAAGTGCCTATTAATGATAATTCCTTCTTATTTATCTCTATATCTGTATGGTTTCTGCAGGATTGTCCCTGGTGGGGATCAGCAATATTCAGATGATATGTTTCGAATTCATTTTCCCTGACTTGTTATCCTCAACAAGCCAGAAGATGATGGAACAAAATGAGTGGCTTAACTCATGCATCTGTGGAGGGGAAACAACAGTGTGTTGTTCTTTTCAATCAAGCTCATTACTATGGGAGGAATTTGCAACCATCAATTTAGGAAAATAAAAATCAGTGAGGGGATATTAGACATGCAAGTAACAACGTTTTCTACATTGTACAGTTAGAGTCAGGCAGGCAGTATAGTTAAATGCCTGCTGTGGAGGCAGAAATTGCAGGCAGATCCTTTGTCTCTTTGGTGGCCCCCTCTGTTTGATTTCTTACGTTCGTTCGTTTTTGTTAAAACCGTTTCATTTTTCAGATTTTGCCCCTTTCTTTTTTTTTTTCTCACAATACCAAAGAACTTCGTTGCTGCAGCTTTTTAACCTACAGGTAAACTTCTCTTCTAGTTAGAGTGCTGACAGGAGATGGCTTGTATTCCCCTGTCTGTGTAAGAGGAATATCCTCTGGATTGCCTTCTTCGTTTTTGCTGAAACTAGCTGCACTGAAGGTCTCATAGGATGAGGTCAACTTTTTGTTGAGGAGGTTTCTGTTGCGGTCACCCATGAGGGAGGCTTCTCCATTGGCCAGCTTTTCCTGACTGCCCCGTTCATCCACAGGCATGAAAGTGGAGAGTTTTGGCTGGCTCTTCTGCTTCCTTTCGGGAGAGGTGCGAACTGGCATCCAGCAGGAGTCCGAGTGGCCATATTCATCACACTCTCGGGTGCACTTCCCTGTTAGGGCTACATCTGGTAGAGGCCTTGAATCTGAAAGTAAAATAGAGTTGTCTTTACAAGTGAATAATATTGGAATGACTTTCAGCAAAAGAATCCTTAAATTCACAAAAGGTATTTTTAAAGGTCTTAGTAAGAATGTTGCAGTAAGTTCCTTAGTAATAGATTTTTTTTCTTGTTGCTGCAGGTGCCCATAGGCAACAAGCATATCTGTACAGTTAACTGCAACCTCAAGGACTGAAAAATAAGACTATTAAACCACTTTCTCTGCTTGTAATTCAATCTCAGAAACATTTGGCAGTAGGTACTGAACGAATTTGGATCTTCAGAAGAGTGAATCAAGCACTTAATTCCATACTACCACTTTTCTTGAAATTATTAAAAATACCTTTCCTTGAATTTTTTTTTTAAAGAATGTTTTGAATATAGGTGAGAGGAACTTGAGGCCACACACCCTGCAAATATTTAGGAAGATGATTAACACCCTGCAAGTGAGCAGCTCTGTTATTGGCAATGGGACTACATTTGCATGTAATGGAAATCTCTGCTTGCTTTTCCGAGGATTTGGCATTCATGGTTAGTACACAATATTACATGAATTGTACAATCAGTGATTAGTAGGAGCATAAAAAACCCTGTCTGTTGGTTATAAATGTAATCTAACATATGGATAAAACTGTTCTGTGTGTTGTGGGTGTGCGTGTGTGCATGTAGGGACAGGGAGAAACTGATAGATGCACTTAAGTTTTAAACACAACTTGTTTTGTTAGAAGGTGTCCTATTCGAGATCACTGTGTCTAAGCTTTTTTTTTTTCATTTTTTTTCTAGCTACTTGGCAGAGAGGTCACTGAAAACCAGCAATGTTCAGGTCACTGCAGGATTGACTTCTATCTGATAAAAAAACAGATATTTTAAAAATAGCTGTATAATTAAAATATGGTTTTAATACCCATATTTTGATACTTCATTGCAACTGAATTAAAAAGATACCTCAACTGGTTTAAGGTAAGGTTCCAAAACCATGTTTTTATTGTCATACTGTCCCTTATGGTCTACACAAAATAAATGGAGCTGCCTACAAAGCAACAACATGATTGATATTCAAAGTTGGCAAAGAACCAAAATCAACAAGAAATATTTTTTTTTTCCAGTTCATTTGATATGACTTTCATATGATGCACTTTATTTGATTAAACTTTTATTTTATAAAGAATCCATTAGCTTAAAAAGGAGCTTCAACAAGGAAAAAAAAAAAGAGTGAGGTACTGCATATGGGTTGTGGCAGCTTTATACTTTCCTACAAAAAAACACCCGAATTCATGGGAACAGTAATTTACCAGTAGTAATCTATGCTTTATAAAATCTTTCAAAAGCCTAATCAGCCTTTATTTTGTTATTTCCATTCTGTCTATTTTAAATTAGGTTTTGGCCACCAGATGACAATCTTGAACAGTGACAACTTCAAATGTGAAATTTCATAAATTCCTAAGACAGACCACTGCTGAGGTTTTAAAAAAAACCAAACAAAAAGGAACCAAAAATCTCTTTTTTTAACAACTATTCTTGTATAATTTATTTTATACACACTGACCATTATCAGTTATTCATGATGCTCATAGCACATACACTCTTGTGGGGAAAGGTGGAAGGACCTTTTTATTATCTCATCGTTTGTAAACCACACAAAAAGCCTATGGTAACAACAGACTTTAGATGTACTTAAGAAGTCAAAAGCTCTGTTCCATTTATCCCTGGAGATGGAAAAAACCTCCAAAGCAGTAGTGCCTATCTAGCTACAATAGATTGTCCCAGAAATAAATCTGTGCTTAGAAAACAGTCCTAGCTGTAGACCTTTTTTTCTTGGAGGAGTACATGACCACAGGAGCCATACAGTATTATAGCAGTACAAAAGTACTTCTGTAAACCATGCAGCTTGATCTGGGGTGTTATTGCTAGACAGGTTCTAAATAGTATCTATGACAAATCAATGACTACATGCAGATATTGCTGCCTTTCCCCATTGATGGGCCCATAACTTCCCTGCATGGTTCCAGTTACTTGGAACTTGTTCATGCTTTTGCAGTAGTTCCAGCCTACTGTGAGAAAATAAATGCACTATATTCAGAGGATCATCCAAAATTCAAGTGAAACAGCAGTTAGACTATGTAATTAAACATGAATCCTTTTACATAGCTTTTATATTTAATGGTTGTCTGGTTTATGACCTATGTCATTGGAGACACAACAGTGCTCTTAAAGCCTAACAAGTATTGACTACATGATCAGAGAATGATAATGCAGAAAGCATCTGAGAGTGTACAGAGTGTAGAAAATCACTATTTTCAGGAGAGGAAGAAAAAGAAGTTAAGGTGTAGTGATACCCAGTTGGAGCAGTACTGTTTTTGAAATTCCTGCCTCCTGATTGTAGTAATCCAGGAACTGCACCCCAGTTAGTGCTGGGGCATGTTCTGACATGCCAAGACACTATTAAAATACTTAAACATGTTTGAAGGCATCAGCAGTTTCTTTGTCTTTACCTTAGGCTAAATGCAGTTAAATAGCAATTGAATCTATCTCAAGAAGCACATAGTGCCCCAAGGCTTGGACTGCTGTCATTTTGCATGTGGCATTATCATGTGCTATGGAGATAGTGCAGGCCATCTCTAAAACAATCCCCCTGAATAAGGTCAAGCACAAATCCACTGTTTGAGATACACCAACTGCACTGAAGTAATGAATATATTAATTGCTTTTGGACTGGAATAATTTCATGTATATCATGCCCTGTTCTGAAATTCTTTTCAGTGCTTAAGAAAATACTTCAGAGTACAGAAAGGCTTACTTGTACATTGAGTGAATGATTAATACTGTGAGAGAAGGTATGACAGAAGGATTAAAACAATGAATTCTGAATCTTTTTGTTCTTTTGTTATGGAAGGAAAAAAGAAATATAGAATTAAAGTGAGAATTTTAAAGGCTTTATTTGAAAAATGCTTAAACAAAAGCATGCCTTAAACAATCCCTAAGTCCAATTCCTTATCTGGTTTCAGGAGATACCAGAGTGGATTTTTTCAAAGCAACCACGAGATGCTATATAGTCCTCTACCACTAAAAGTAATAAAAATAAAACAAACAAACAAAGCATTGCTATAAGAAAACAGAAACAGGTAACTAATTCATTAATATCTGAACATCTAGCTCATGCTAGATGAAAGTGAGTTAGCCCAAAGAGAAGGTAGGTAAGGGAGAAATCAGCACATTTCATGTACCTAAAAGTCTATAGAAAAAAGACCTGAAACCATCTGTGCTTCATCCATAATGGAAAGGACCAGAAGTAATTACCTGATTGAATAATGACAAATCAGGTCAGAAATTAGAAAATACTTTGAGGATAAAGGTAGGGATGGAAGATTATAGAGTCTCCACCAGCGAGAGAGTTTTACATATGTCTAGAAAAACATCCCCCAAGGGTAACATAAAAATAACTAACCCTATCTTGGGAAAGCAAAGATGCACAAAATGACCTCTAAAAGTTCTCTGCAGCTCTGCAAGTCTGTTAATATGATTACTAACATTTATGTGCTTTGGCCTCAGTCCAATCCTTAACTGTTTCTGGGGTAAGATCCTTGAGTTATTCAGTAATAAATAAACCTGAGAAGTTAGACTTAGGTTCAACTAAAAGTCAATTTTTGAATTATATCCTCCTTAGAATTTTACGTTAATAACACACAAAAGACCAAAATGGTTGGCACTTTTAAGATAGGCATTCATAAAAGTAGAGATATTTTTTTTAAAGTAATGTTAAAACCCCTTCCTTCTCAAGTTCCAACATGATAATCCAGCATTTATAAAATCTTCTTGCTTATGTCCAACATATTCATTCCTTTTACAGTCTCATAACAAAGTTAAACCCTTTTACCTATAGTGATGCAAAACCACTATCATGCCTCTGAAGTCTATTAAGCCTGAAACTGGTATTAAAAAGAGACTTTGTAAAGCATAAAACTTTAACAGTTTTTACTTCTTATATGAAATTTTGTGTGTGTTTACCCTTGCATAATACCTCTCTCCAATTTAGGAAGGAACAGAGTTAAATAAGATAAAGAATGCATAAGATTTTAATGTACTTCCTTTGTTTAAAATAAAAAAGACTATACTAGACTATATAACTATATAACATGACTCAGATGTGTAAAGAAACATTAGCCAAACAGCAAAATCCCTGGCTTGCATTCCACATTTGTGTCTATCACAATTGACTCCAGCAGGTTAAGGTACAATATTCTTTAACTGTTCCTCCAACTATAAAATAGCTCCATAAAAAGGTTTCCTTCCTAAATTAATGATTGTACCAGCTCTGTAGTATTGCATTTGTGATCTTCAAGGTATTATCAATATTTCACAATTAACTTAAAGATGTTTTACATGAAAAACAAACTTACAGGTTGGGGTTTTTTTCTACACTAAAAACTAATTTTACTCTTCCAGGCCCAAATAATAAAAAACAATTGGTTTTCAGAGTAGAAGCATAATAAGGTTGCATACAATATTATGTGTGGAACAAAAAGACTTAAATCTAGACAAATATTAATTTATATCCCTGATTACATTACAATATAAAAAGAATTGCATCAGAAACTTATTTTTCTCCTAAGATATATTTATCCTATGACTTTATAATTTGATTTTTGTTTCCAAGACCAATTTTATATATATGCATCGAGGACTAAGAAGGATCAGCTTATATGACACCAGTGGCAAGTACTGTTCCATATACACAGCACTGAACTTAATTTCCCTAGGTTTTAATTTTTTAGATTTAATGTAATTGCTACAAGACTACTTGTAATCCTGTTAAATCCTTCGATAGCCTGATTTACTTCTATCACTGAAATGGCAATATATTCCTCAGAAAAGTAGGACTTACTACGGCTTCCTGAAGTAGCATAGACATTAAGATACAAGAAACATTTAAGCTGTCTAATTGTTCTGCCAATCTGATGCTAAAATATTAATCTGTCACTGTGTCAAATTATATGTCTTTTTTTTTTTCCCCCCCACTAAAATGTGTTGGTGCTTAATAAAGTCTGAGCTAAAACAATTCATGGAGCAATTAGAACACCAACTTTCCTAAAGATGACTTAAGAATAGTCCGAATCAGGACTCAAAAGCCAACATAGTTTCCTTGATAGTCATGACAAAGTGATGCTGCTGAAGGAACTCTAAGGGAACAGAGCAGCTAGCAGCTCATCTCAGCTGTATACTGTGCTTCCCCTTTATTTGATTTGATGGTGAAGTTTTAATAATATATTTTTTTCATCATTAATAGATAGCAGGCATGAAAATTAGTGCTTTTGTCAAGGAAGAGGAAAGCATGGTTATATGATTGCTATAATCTCCCTCCAATTTATGCCCATCTCATTAAAAAGGCAACTTCTTTTTGGAGATACTCCAAATAACATTTTTCTAGGGGATATTAACAAAAGTATTGCTTCCATTTAGAAGCTAAAAGCACAATCCCATGTTTAATGTCATTAGATCTCATGGATACCTCAACAAGTATCTCAGAGGATATCCAGAATTGATAATCAAAGTTGGATATATATTAAAAAAACCCCAACAATTATTTTAGAGAGTTGCAAGCTGTTTTGTAAGCTTGACATTTGATGAAGTAATATAAAAAAATCACTAGATAAGACTAACATTTAGGTTCAGAGGGTGACATTAAAAAGACACAACCTGCCCTACACACATGGCTGCTTAATTGTTTATCATAATTATTACACTTATAACACTTATGACTGTAAATATACTGTTTTCATAAAAGGGAATTTTTCACACTCCCAATAAGTGTTGTGTAATGTTTATTTTGTTACAAGTCATAGACATGCAAAGGTTAAATTTGAACAGCAACTGTAAATTGTGCTGTAGCCCTATTAATTTATATTATTTTCAAATAAAATAGACGAAAGTTTTCCATGTGCTATGGCATAATTCTTAATGCACTCTTGTCTTCAGACTAATTATTTTGAAAACCTCAATTTTTCCCAAGAAGAGGTAAAATCTATTCAGAAATTAATCCACCTAAGTTTGTGCTTTTGTTATAAGTGCTGAAGCTTTCTTACAGAGATGATACACTGGAGGTGGTATTATTTGGTGGTGGTTTGTTTTTTTTCCCATTACTGATGTTTTCTATAGTAATTAAGTGGAAAAGTCTCCACATTGCAAAAAAATGGAGAGACAAAACCAGAAAGATAATGTTTCTCTCAATGTGATTTATGTCCTGCTCAAAGGGATTTTTTTTAATTGATTTTTCAGCCGTATGTGCAGATTACAGTTAGTGAATTAATTACAAACATCAGCTCAGAATGGTTGCATACTTATGACAGATTCATCTGTGTTTCAGTCCATTAGTAATTAAGTATTATGCACAGCACTAATTCCCCCTGTGCATGTACAGTAGATAGACTGTAATCGTACACATGAATCATAGGGATGTTATACTAAAAGAGATTACAGTATCACTGTTTATCTCACTATAGAATGGAAAAGTATAGTAATAATTGTTTTTATACTAATGGAAAGTGTAGGAAAAAAATTAAACAAAACAGAGAAGATAAATAAATTAAATTAAGACATTAAATTAATTTACTACAGTATAAGAAAATAAAATGATCCTCTTCATTATTCCCACAGAACATATGTAAATGTAAATCCACAGAGTGCTTTTTGTTTATATACCCAATATCAGTTGCAGTGTTCATAATCACTTGGCTGTTACTGGTTTGAAAATCTAAACAAGACATGGAAAACCAGTAAAGGGGTCAAATATAGGAGTTGGGCAGATGGGAGAGAAGTAGAAGATTAAAAAAAGTTTATCAGACTGAATCAGACAGAAAAATATAAAATATATAAATATAAAAATATAAAATCTGCAGGTTTTTATATTTTTATAAAAAAACTGTAAATTTCCAATTATTGACTAGTTTTTGCCTTCTATTGCCTCCACAATGTATCATGGTGACATTCTACAGCACACACTTTGTGTCTTGAATGTAAGTTTCAGTAGGAAACTGTTCTTTGCCCAGTTTCGGGCTCATTTCTCAGATCCTAACAAGAGATGCCAGTTGGGACTGTGGCTCTTGTGAATGCAAAGCATTGTGTACTGGAATATGACATACTCATCTAATAGGTTCACTGTTGGATCCTACACTTGGTTTCTACTTGGGTCAACTTTGAAGCTGCAACTTGAGGCAAAACCTCGTGTGCCTAAATATCAATGACCTGAGACAATATAGTTGTCAGAGAATTGTTCCAGGACAATTCTTCAAAGAGAATGGCATCCTACCAGAGCTGCATGAAGTCCTACCAGAAACTGAGCATCACACTTGGGTAAAGTCACTAAACAATAGAAATGTTAGCAACCAGATTTATACAGAGGCTCCTCAGCAGCCCTCGTGAATACTGTGAGATCAGGTAAAGTTCAATATTTCCTGATCCTTGTGCAGGAGTGAGCAGCAGAGAAAGCTGATGAGCACCTCTGATAGTGATCTATTAAATTAGGCTTAGACTAAGGATAAACTCACAGTCCACAGTGGTGGACACCAGTGATTAGATTATGAAATCTGTGCTTCCTGGTAATTAATTAGACTGGCAATTCATGATCATATAGAGATATATTCTATTTTAAATCAGAGATAAGCGGTTGGCTAGATTAAGTTGAAAATTATCTGTTTACTTTTGAGTAGTACACATAGAAAGTAAATGGAAGATTTTAATGTGTTTTCAAAACATTTAGACAAAAATTACTTATCAACATTAAAATCGACATTGGTTTTATTCTGCTCTTTGTGTGAAAGTATTTTAGGAATCTTATTATTTATTAGGCTATTTATGTGTACTCTCAAATCTCTTTCCCACCAGGTATGTGAAAGCTCACTAAATAGATAGCAGTGCAATAAACAGCTAAACAAACTCTCAGTTCAAGCTTTAATCTACCACAAATATGAACAGCAATTGCATATATCTTGAGTGTTTTAAAATTTACTTTGTGCTGCTGCAGAAGTATATTATGGGTTTTTCTCTATGTCTATTTACTCATGCTTTTAGTCACTTCAAGTAGAGGAGATACAGAAAGAGGTCAAAATCGACAGCAAAACTGAATCAGGGCTTCTCATGCCAATGAAATAATGAAAAACAGCACTGTTCTTACAGCAACAATAATGAATATAAATAGGCAAAAGTCTCTGAACAGCTACTGGGAGAAAGAGAATAAGGCATCCATGTCAAGAAAAAATATCTTTTCCTGCCATCACAGATAGCTTTGTGAGCTGGATAAATTAGGATGCCCTTTAAACAATTTTCATGCTTCAAGAAATGTCTGTGAGAGACAGGTTTCTCTTATTTTCCTTTAAGGGATAAGACATAATAGGTTGAATTTTACTTGTATTTTCTACACCGTTATTTCTCGTGTCAATCACTCCCAGATACAATCTGTTATCTCTTCTATGACATAGTACAAGTTACATAGTAACTTTCCTAATTAATTGCACAATATTAATAATGGCACAATCTTAAATTAAAAATGAAAATAGTAATTTCTTGACCAAATGAAATTTGATTGTGAAAAGGTATCATTTTCTAGTATCTAACCAAAAGACAGATTTTTTATTTCCTCTATCATAAACACTGAGAAATAAATTATGTTGCAAGGAGAAATAAAAAGAACTAGGTGTTGGGATTTTTTTGATGTGTGCAGAGAACTTGTGTGGAAATGTTAAGATATGGAGAAAAGCATTTCAAACAAAAGCAGACATTTGCAGATTTGCTTGTCTCTGAAAAGTCTTAGTGACTCACTATTAGAAATATTTAACTTGTTTTGAAAGTACATTTCTTTTGAGCTGTGCTATGCACATCAAATTTGAAAAGAAATTCTAATTTCCATAATGCTGTATCAGCATATTCCAGGGAACAAGAAAGTGTATGACAGTTTGCATTATTATATTTTTTTATTATACTGTCTGCCGTGACCTTCACTACTGATCCTCTGCAAGATGTTGATTTTTTTCATCCCATCTTTGAAAGAAATTCAAATGGTGTGGTGAAATTATTCTGGTTTACACATAATCGGTAAGAGATACTAAGATCCAAGTTGTACTGACAAAACATATGGTTGCTTAGATAAGCTAGGTACAGAATCTGTAATCCAGAATAGTGAACTTAATTCTTTACTTTATCTTCTCTTTAATGCAGCGGGTAGCTCAAGTAATAATGTGTGTTTCAACTTAAATGTTTCATACAAAAAACCTGTTCCTTCCCAAGTAATGCCATGCAAGTGTTCTCTTGTTGATTATAGGAGAGATCAAAAACACTTCTCGCTGAATGGGAAGCATTCAGTTAGAAGGAGAGGAAGGAATCTGTGGTGAGATGTTGTAAAGAAGACCTCTGACCCTAACTGACTAACTGGCTACAGAGTCAAGGTCACTCTGCTTCTCTTTCTTTTGCTAATTCCTGATAGTGATTATACAGCACACAGCTACGTGATGATGATGGGTCTCACCAAGAAAAACTGGAACCCTGGCCCTGAATCCCCTTAGGCCAAATCAAAGAATGGTAGGGACTGGAAGGGACCTCTGGGCTCATCAATTCCCCCTGCCAAAACAGGTTCACCTAGAGCAGGCTGCATAGGAACGTGTGTCCAGGTAGGTTTTGGAAGTCTCCAGAGGAGACTCCACAACCTCTGGGCAGCCTGTTCAAGTGCTCCATTAAAACTTCCTGTGTTCCAGTTTGTGACCATTGCTCCTTGTCCTATCATTATCACCACTGAAAAGAGACTGGCACCATCTTGTTCACACCCTTGCTTTAGATATTTATAAACACTGATTAGAAATCAGTCAATTCTAAAGAAGCCTTGCTGAAGGCAAGATAGACAACATCTACTGGTCCTACTTCATCTGCTCTGCTACTCACACCATCACAGAAGGCAATCACATGGGTCAAGCATTATTTCCACTTGATAAATTCATGCCAGCTCATCCTGCTAATTTTTTTTCCCCCCACATGCATGGAGATGACCTGTTGAACCAGAATGAGCTGTTCCATCACCTTTCCAGTGTAAGGAGCTGAGATTGACTGGCCTGTAATTTCATGGATCCTCCTTCTTGCCCTTTTTGAAGACCAGAGTGATACTGTCTTTCCTCCAGTCCTTAGACACCTCTGCTTTTCCATTATCCTCAATGCACTGCACTGTGATTCAAAACACAGTTACAGTTAAAGCAACTACCATAAGATTAGCTTTCTGAAACAGTTTCTTTGGCACATACACCTAAACACCACTTCCAGAGCCAAAAGAGCTGCTCTTGAGCTCTCCCGTTTGCCTGAACAAAGCAGCTTTGTCTAGCAACAAAACTGTCAAAGCAGTGGTTTTAAGTTCAAAATGGCAAGGTCTAGAGCTGCTCTAAGTTACAAATCATAATGATGTTAATTAAACTCTAAAGCAAATACTAAGTTTTGAGCTGCAATAATTGCCAACATTTTCTGTGGGGATCAATATCAAGTACTTTTTTCAATTAATTAACTGGTAAACCACCATTTTTAGCATTTCAAAAATACAAATGGTTAAAATTCAGCTGAGTTTACTAATAAAGCCTTTGGCCCTCAAAAGACTAGAACTTAGTTTATTAACAGCATGAAGTCCATAGCTATCGCCTCTCCTTGCAAAATAATATCCTTAAAGTCTTTTAAAGCAAATATAAAATGACAACTGATTAGAAATCTGTCATCTTGAGCAGAAAGAGTTGACACTATGTTTTTATCTGAATTTCAAGTCCATTAGTTTCCATAATTGCACAAACGAAACCCTTGCATGTTTTTCTAAGATGTGATTGCTCATGAACAAATAAGGGCTGTCATTCATTTATTAACATGATCTAATGAATGCAACCCATGTGATTGGACAACTTTTTCTTTTTTTGAACCAATACTATGCTGCTTGCTAGACATTTTGAAGGCTTGAAGACCTCTGAGGGATCAAAATTAGTCATGAGGGTTTCACAAAAGGCAATTGCTCTTCTGTTCCAGTCATACTCTACTTTCTCCAGCTAAACACTAGTCTCCCATCACTAATCAATGTCTCACTAACCAACGTGACTGAACATGAGTTGCAGTGGTATTAGAAGCAGTCTGACTAAGCTGATATTTAATATTTCCCATCAGTCTGCTAGCTAGACAAATTACATCGAGAGATTCATTACTTTAACCCTTCAAATTTTGTTAGGTTATTTAGCACCATCAGCAAGATGTACATGTAACCCTCTATAACGATCACTAATTCAATTACTTTCAGGCACTGTAATGTCAGTATTTATCAGATAGAAAAAGAAACATGTTCAGAAAAAATACTCAGACTCAATTTCTCTTTTCAGAAGGTATCATTGTAATCTTCCAAACAGTTCTTTGAATGCATTAATTAAAGATTTTCCCCCTCCTTGAAGAAATATAAAAGTTTGTCTTTTTCTCTCATAGAATCATAGAATGTTTAGGGCTGGAAGGGAGCTCCAAAGGGCATCTAGTGCAGCCCCTGCAGGGAGCAGGGACACCCTCCACTAGACCAGGCTGCTCAGAGCCTTGGCCAACCTTGCCCAGTCAATATGTTTTAGCAACATATCAGATTGTATAAGCATAAAAAACCCCAACCCAAAACATTTCAAATACTATTGTAGTCAGAATGTAAACATCTGTAAAACAATGTGGAATAGAATCATCTGTCAGATCCTAAATCTAAGAACCTGACTCTCTCTGTACTAAATGAAATCATGAGTAAACATTTGTTTTACACCTCCATGTCAAATGGCTCTCTACAACAGACAGACACATTTCCTAGAACCCATTCCTGTGTTTGCATCAAACTTTTCTTTTTTCTGTAATATATTGTGCTTGAGCTGCACTGGCTGATCAGTGCTTTCCTACTTCAGCTGCTAGCAGGGCAGCCACAACAAACACAATTCTGGCAGCTCCCCATGTGTATCCTTGTCTTTTATTCAGATGCTGTTTTCACAGTGTTTACATGTAGACCACGTAGCTTTTATAAAGCTCAGAGCCTGGATTTTAAATGGAAAGCTTATTAGGCACAGGAGTCTCTCAAATTAAATCATAATAAGTAGCTACTTAAAATGCTCTGGAAGACAGAATCCACAGTAATATATTTTTATACACAGAGATTGTTTCTCTAAAGAAAAGGAGAAAAATGGAATAGCAAATGCAATCAATGAGATGTACTAGACACAGAAGTTTTAGTACTACACCATTTGCCTACAGTAGAAAAAGATCCAGCCTTTCTTGGGTTATTTTTATCACACAAAGGAAATAGTGAGCACACTGAACAAATAAGAACATGAATATAATTTCTTTGGCTAAATCTCCATATAAAGTTTACAATATATTTCTACTGTTAATTTTTCCTTTCTGTCCCAAGAATTTCAGACAAACTAATTTGAACTTCCTTAAAAGCCAGGAAGATTTCTTTCTAGCTTACTGCTTTTTATTTTTTTTCTAATTATTATTATTTTTAACATAGGATATAGGAATGATAGAGCTTCAAATGTGCAGTTTCTTTCAAGCATGGGAATTACTCAAGTTTGTGTGACTATAATAGTCTGGAATCCTGTCTGGGAATTAAGCTATTAACATTTCCAGCAAAAGTTGTGTGTTCCTATGAAACATTCTGATTAAAGTGAATTGAATTTGTATTGTGCTTCCTCATAGCTTGAGTGTGCTGAACAAATCTTTTTCTATTTGCTCATCAGTGTACTCACCTTCAAGTGTCTGTACCAATAATCTAAGCTCTAGGAAAACATAAACTATTTTGTATTTACATTGAAGCTGTCTCTACACAATGCCTTTCTGGTTCAATATTGTAGAGTATTAATTCTACAAAAGACAGAAATATTCATCCTGCAAATGTGTTACCCTGCAACACCCCTCCCTAAAATCAAACAAACTTTCTGTATCAATGCCATCCTATTCAGAACAGCATGCTACAAATAGAGTTTACTAAGAGCACTTTGCTCTCAATGCACACTATTCACATCACTTTTTTACACTGCTCTGGAAATAGTGATTCAAAATCCAGTACATCATTAAATACATAGGATAGATGTTACTGAGTGGTTAATGCATGTAAAATTTCCTTTGACAATTCAAATTTAAACTCACTTTAGTTCTTATAAATCTTGCAGGAGTATAATTAACATTTTCTACAGTACAGCTCAACACATTGCTTTCATTTCTATCAGTATTTTCATAAAAATCAGAGTTAGGCCTGCCAAAGGGAATTAGTGATACCCAGTAGCCAACACTGAAACATCTGGGGAAAACTGGGATTTTGGTTATTTGTTGGTTTGTTTTTGTTTGGGGTTTTTTTTTCCCCTTAATCTTTCAGCTGTAGCCATATGTGAATGTAACTGGTGACCTAAAAGAATGATCTGCTAATACAATATATCAAGATATGTTCTTGATATGCACCTAATAAACAAGATTATTTATTTTCTTTTGGGATTTAATCTACAAATATTTACTGTTAAATATCTGTATATTTCCAAGATTTTGACAGTACCAGACTGCCACAGACTCAGAAATAGGAGTTGTTTTGAATTCTGAGATGAGCAATAGGTAGACATACATAACCCATATAAAGGGGGTTTATTTTCTCCTGCTGATTTTAACAAAACATGAGAAGCTGAATGACTATTGTGCATAAAACAAATAAAATAGTAAAGTTTTTTGGGGTTTTTTTTGACACTCAAGTTCTCTGTCATAATTGATAGATAATTCACATTTGATAAATTCTCTCAAGAATATAATCTCTTTCCTGCAGGAAAAAACGTTGCCCAACACTGCACACAGAACATACTGTAATGGGAAATTTGGAATCAGTATAGCTTATGTGGTTAATAAAAATACTTAGAAAACAAAAAAAAAATATTATTGACGTTAAAAGCCCACAAACAGGTTGAGGATGCTTGAGATTGCAACCCCCAAAACCTAGCAATAATAATAATATAATTATATACTTGTGTAATAAGTGTCAACAATCCAATATGTTATTTCAGAGGCTGGTTGTAAAGTCCTTCACAGATCCAGCACAATATAAATACAGTTTAATTGCACCAATAAACTAATTTGCTTTCTAAAATTTAGTGATCAGCTTTTTGCTTCTATCTTAAAGCTTCCCTACTCTGTTGTGACACTGTTTCCAAAAAGAGTGCTGTCCCTGCTGTTTGGGGAAATGCATCTATAATGTCTTGATCCAAGCATTTCATATTCAACAGATGGAGATCTTGGCTGGACATTCATTCTGGTTTCTCTGAGCCTGAGAGCTTAATACCTCAATCTCTGCCAATCACATCCTAACTGGAAAATTCATTCTGATCAGACATGTACTTTTCTTTGTGTTTTCCCTCCCCTTTAGTGAGCACTGACACCTTCAGATGCTATTCTGAGATGTGTACTCTTGAGTCTAAGGACCATGTGGGATTTAACTCAGTGGTACTGTTATCTACTATGAGGTTCATTAGTAGCAAAATATTTTTACATCTCCCCATTGGATAAGTATAATAATGGGTTAGTGAAAATAACCAGAAAAGGATTTTTGTGATCTGTTTTATCTGACAAAATCTAGATGATTGCCTGGAGTAATTGAGAGATTCTGGAGGTTCCACTAAATCTTTTTGGAACACATAACATTTCAGAATGCCATCTTTGAATTACAGAAGTAACAACAAAATCTTCATATGTTTGACTACCATACATGTAAATCATATTCTTCCAGGGCAGGGTCAAATGATGTCCTCATTTTTAAATAACAGGAGGCAGCAGGAGGAGATGAGATTTGAGCAGTAACCAGAATCAGATAACACTACAAATGTGACAAAGTTTTAAGGCTAATGAGATATTCTGGGGAGGTGTTCTGCTTCCTATATTGTGCAAAAAAGCAAATATTGGAAATCGTAAGCTAACAAGGTGAAAAATAGACTTGCAGTTTATACTGTTTCAGAGTAATATTTTTCATACATTACAAACAAATCTCACACAGTCAGTGGGTATCTCTTCCACTGTGAAATGTTCTAGTTTAAATATTTAACTACAACTGTATTTGTTTTATAACTGTACCTTAAAAATACTTAGCGAGTGGAAGAGGAATGCATAAAATTGAAGTTACATTTATAGCTCCCATTTCCAGGTACTGCTGAAATATTCTTCAGTAACATGATCTATCTTTCAGATCTCTTTTAAACCATTTTATTATTTCTTCTAACTGAACAGAAGGACTTGGTGCTATTATTCTTAGCATAGAAATTTGTTATTATATAGCATCATTAATATATAGAATGATAAATATATTCCTGATTCCATTTTCAGAAATTGGTCTTAGAGGTCTTTTCCAATTGTGACTATTCTATGATTCTGACTCTGATTAATTTCTGAATTGGAAAATTGGAAACAACAATTGGAAAAGACCTCTAAGACCATCACCAACCCCTGCAAAAAAACCAACCAACCAACCAAAACACCTCACCTTCCCACTAGAGCATGTCCTGAAGCACCTCATCTACACATGTTTTTAATAACTCCAGGGATGGTGACTCCACCACCTCCCTGATCAGCCCATTCCAGTGCCCGACTACTCTTTCAGTAAAGACATTCTTCCTAACATTTAGTCTAAACCTCCCCTGGTGTAACTTCAGAGACAAGAGCATCGTGCACTGTACTTACAGAGGCACAGCTAAGAGGTCCATGGGAGCAATTGCCACCTCTCTTCACAGCTTGTGGCACTGGAGTTAATTATATAGTTCTGGACCTCCTGCTCAATACAAGAGACACTGACAAACTGTATTCAGCTCAAGACTGGGGCAACTGCCTGGTGAGGAGAGGATGAGGGAGCTGGAAAAGATCTCTTCAGAGGGGCCTAACAGCAGCCCCTAAGTATTTATGAGTATGTTGTGAAAACATTCGCTTCAGAGATAATGGCCAGAATGTAAAATGAGACAGAATCCACTTGCATATAAGTAGCAATTTATGCACCCCCAGGACAGTCAAATAATATGCAGGCTGTACAGAAAAGTTTTGCAGTCTCTATCCTTAAGAGTTTCAAGACCAGACTGCATAAAGTCCTAAATAACTTGATCTGACCTTATAACTGATTCTGCTTTGAATAGGAGATTGACCTGTAGATCTCCTGAGGTTCCTTCCATTCTGAATTATTGTATGATCTTAGAATAATAGATGAAGAACACTGATACTCATGCACGACCTTCAGCTGCTGAACAACCATCTAACTTGATCAAGGAGCTAGGAATAATTGTCTGGATAGTGATTGTATCCTTTCATTTGGTTGTTTGCAGTATCATTACATTTGGGAATATTAATGCATAAACACACACAAAAAAAGTCATTAATGTATCTATAAAGCCCCTGTATAATGAATAAGCCACTAATTTCCCTTTCCATTACTTTTTGCTCATTTCTTTCTATCGTTAGAATTACTGAGGTAATTTAGGTTGCTTCAACAATGGGAAGATTAGAGTCATTCTAGAAACAAGTGTCAATGAAACTTGCTGAGATAATGCCCTGATTTATTATATTTGGTTGCCTAGAAAATATTAGTCTAAATGATTACTTGCACAACTTGTACATTGCATAACTTCATGAAAGGAAGGAGTTTTAAATAGCAAACTTCTCATTAATGGGCATAGAATCTACAGCTTTGCATGTCTGTAAATCACTTGGAGTTGTACAAAGCTGAGTTTCTTACCCCCTACTGTGTCTGTTTTGCAATGTTCCACTAAGATGCAGATCCAGCAGCTCAAGGATTGCCCAATGAAGTAAAAACAATGCTTCATTTACTCCCTATGGTAGGACATGAGCCCCTCTGCCAAGTTTTCTTTCTTTCTCTGAAAACAATATTTGCATATCTCAAAAGTAACACAAAACATAAAACAGTGACACTAAGTTTCAACATTTAGACTTTTTTCCTTTCCATAAATGCAAAGGCAGGATATAAAGTAAAAAACGAGTATGAGAGACTGTGTATTCAACTTTAAGCAGCCCATTAAGGAGCAGAAGTACACTATAGGACACAGAAAATATAAACTCAAAAAAGCCATACTGTTGAAAAGTAGACACAATATACCACAAAATTGGAGCAGAGGATTTATAGGGAGCAGGAAATAAATGAAAAAGCACACTGGTATATCTTGGTGCAGATGTTGTCCCTTCACCTTTTCCCCACCTTGTGCCTGTAGCTCCTTACCTACAGATCAAGTCCTTTATCAATTCAGTAATAAATTCATATGTGCAACCATCTGCTGAGCAGATGGGGCAGGCGCTGAGGATCGTCAATCACCAGCTTCCACGTGTGCTTGTCATTATCAGGAGTTAATAGACTCTAGGGCAGGAGGTGAGCCATGTACACAGCAGGAACAGCAGCATGTTGTGCCATGTTTGCTCACCCACTATCTCCAGGGAGAAAGGGGATGGGGAAGGAAGGAAGCAAAGGAAATAGGAAACATTTTCATTTCACATGTCATTATGTGGCAGACAGTAAGCATTACCTCAGCTCGTTAACAGATGCTACCTCTCCTGCACAGCACATCCTTCCCATCCGAGGGGCATACTCTTGTACTCTGAACTCACACTATTCCCAAACTGTTAACACATGAACTTATGAAACAAACTTCAGTAAAATATTGTAGATTTTACAAATCAAAGCGATGCTTTTGAAATAGTATGAAGACTGAAAGCCTAAGTTAGAAAGTAAAAATCTATTTTAATTTATGTTAATGAAATGGTAACAGTTACAGAAATTAGATCTGTTTAAGGAATAACAACTTGTTCAATATTTTTATGGCAGGAAATGGAGTTGATGTGCTAAGGTAGAAACTGACAAGTAATCCTAGATCAATCATGTCACACCGTGGGAGCAGAAGAGTTCCTATAGAACAGATATGTATCCGTAAGTTACTTCTGAACATTTTCTGGAATATAACTCCTTAATTCCAGAACCAACTGATGTTCTCTTTCAACAAAGACTACATCATTCCTGTTCAAAACTTAAGATAATCCTCAAAATACTTGTATTAGCAACAGTAAAGGTAGATAATGGGTGACTACTTTAGAAGAAATATACAAATTCAGTCCAGTTAAATACCACATATTAATACGGAAATGTGTTAAAAAATATGTTGGTGTAACTATGAAAACACATGCATATAAAAAGATGCTACACACCATGATCTTGCCCTCATGACAGTGTCATAACTTTTCATGATTTTTTGTCTTTGTCAGGAAACTAAAATTATTATTATGTGTTATAATACAAGGCAAAGGTCCCCAGGCTGCTCAACAAGAACTGTATTTTTGAGACCAAAGCAAAACTAGAAGCAATTTATTCAGGCCTTCTCTTAATTAAATCACACTATTAACAAAACATTAGTAGGCTATGTCTTCCACAAAGATTGGAAAAATACTACCTATATTATTTATATTTTATATAATTTATATTATTAAAGTAAATATATTTAATTAATTTTTAGTATATCTGCTATTATACTACCACCTAATGGTAAAAGATAATTAATATAGCACACAACTACATAAAGATGCCTGAAAATCCCTGTAATTCAAACACTTGCAACTAGCAAGATCTTTTTCTCTGTATTTTCCAAATGTCTTGTTTATTCTTCTGTAAGACATGTACTCCTTTGTTCATATTTCTAACTTCACCTGGAGATTTTACTACTTCAATTCCATTTTTGAATCACAGATGATTAGACAAACATGTGTCATTACAGATAAGGTCATGCTAGTCCTGTGCTCCACAGTATAGAAGTTCCCTGTCTAGATGTAGTTATGCTGTCAGTTGCTTCTAAGTCTATTTCTACATTATAGGGACTTAAATCTGTGCTCTTAAATATTTTCTGTTTCATAACATCTGCTTTTAATCTGAAACATACAACATGCACTCAGTTGTTGTTCCTGGGCACCAATGCCTTCAAAACAGAGTGCTCTGTCCTGTTCTGTTGACGTCTGCAGAAGATATTTTGTCAAGACAACCTTCTGATTTAATGCTTCTGCTACATCTTTTGGCTGAGAAAATCAGTGTACATTTGGCTATAAGCATTTCCTTTGCTGCAGTGCAATAATGCCCTTGTTTGATGTATTAAGCATTCTGACATTTTTAAAGCAGAGTTGTGATGTTTTATCCTGTGAGGTTGGTATGTAGAACCAACATCCACTGTGAATAGGAAAAGCTTGAGGCTTATGAGCACTTTTGTTGAATTTACCTTTCATGCCACATAAAGTAAATGAGTTGGAATTAACAGTTCTGACCTTGCAAAAGTGAACAGGAAGTCTGACAAAGTAATTCCCTGATAATAACAACAAATTAGTCTTGAAGTCCACTGACATGGAACGATTCTTGCTGGCATCAAGCCCAAGTAGGAGGCATAAATGCCTTATCATAAAATAGTGATATTAATTGGGAAATCCAAACTAAGGAGAAGTTCATTTTTTATCTTTTGTTTGTTTGGTTTGGTTTTTGTTTTCTTTTTCATTTTTTCCTTCTTTCTATTTTTATATATATATATTTATTTTATTTTATATTTCTATTTTCTATTTTTCTGGTTTAGAAAAAACATTTTGTAAAAAATTGTGTGTACATGTACACATCATGTTTTTGCAGTAGTCAAATTTTGATTATACATCCACAACTGGAAAGTCTACCCACATCTTGCCTTGGAGCTGTGTGTGGAAAATAAAAAACTCACACCTACCAGCTGCAAATTTGAAAACATTTTCTTTTCAAATATATAGCTTCTCACAATTACATGCATCTCAGAACACTGCAGTCCAAGCTTGATAATTTACTCTGAGAGAATCCTAAAAGCCTCATGGCTGGGTGGGTGAAAGGCAAAATACACCAATCCCTGTTAGCAGAAGCAAAGATTCCAGAGTTTTACACATGAATATTGAAGCTGTCAATCTCATACCAGGGACTGATACCTATACATTTACTTAACTGCTGCAAAAGCAACAATCAGATAATTGAGACAGGCACACCAAGTTACTCTTGTAAATCTGTGCACGTTCCAGCATGTTTTGTAATTGTGCTGCTGTTCCTGGTTTGACCATCTATTTGTCTGCATATATGAAAGATCTTAGACATAGAGCAGTGAAAAAATACCACTAGAGTGAGTCATATTATGATGACATTTCTTTGTACCTTCTGGAAATGCAAGGACTTGGAGTACTCAATAATGGTACCTTGAACTGTGGTGAAACAAACGTCATTATGACTGGGGTTTTTTGGTTGGTTGGTTTCCTTTGTGATGGTGTTTGAGTGCTGCTGGCATAGCAGGTGTTATCTCAAGTACAATAATGACCACAGCTAAAGCTTTGTAACAACATGATCAATTCTTTGAAGACCTCAGTGAGTTCAAATACACTGAAAATGAACCTTCCTTCTCCTTCAGTTATCAGATATATATGGCAAACTTCAACTTAGGGCTTCTGACTCTCCAAACAAACAAACACAAACCCTAGCTTGTCCCTGGTCAGGACAGAATATAATAATGTCTTTAAACATCATGATTCTTCAGTGATATCTTTGACAACCATAGCTACGGATGCTGCTGTCACATTGACTTAAGACTTTTATTACGTTATCCATAAAAATAT
>JAOEGS010009946.1:38190-51930 GCA_025447755.1 Corythornis vintsioides | reverse complement strand
ATATCTTTGACAACCATAGCTACGGATGCTGCTGTCACATTGACTTAAGACTTTTATTACGTTATCCATAAAAATATCTCAAAAATAAAGATTTCTTTATAGCAACTCTGATTTCCAGAACAGTGGCAATGTGTTTATAGAAAAAAATTAACATCTCCATGATCAAGACATAATTTGAAATAAAACAGCAAAGCAAAACAAACAAACAAACACCAACCTATAAAGACTTGGCAAACTACATATACACATGTGCTTTCCAAAATGTTTCATATTATCACCATCATAAAAATGTAGAAAATCAAGAAGTTCAAGAGACAATCAGATAAGTGATCCTGCCATGCCTTATCATGAATATTCAAACTGCAAAATAATCGCTTACCTACGTAGATACACATTCATCATAGTTTTTGCAATTGCCCAAGACATAGTTCAACTTAGTTAATCTACAATTACGTGATCTAAAGCAGACCCTGAAACTCTCATCTTCCATCTCCATCAACTTCATCAACTTATGCACAACAAAGCTGAACAGAAAGGAATCTGGATCTCCCCAGAATGAATTCACATGCTCTAAGAATTTGACTACTGAAAAAAACAACCAACCAACCAACGCAGTTTCCTGAGGACTTTATGGAGTGGGAACATCTAATGTTGTCTATACTACAGCAAACTGCATTATTACAGATATTTGTTCATTTATACCCTGTATATCTGTAATGTATCTTCTACCTAGTAATTACCTCTCATAAAAAATAATGGAATTAACTTTACAAGGTATCTGGTACTCTGCATCTGGGGTAATTGACGGAGTCTGTAGTTGATAATATGAACAAAATACTCAGCCCCATTTCATTATGCTGTTTCAACAACACCACAATTAACACATATGCTCAAGATACATAAGTAGAATGTATTTGAAATTAAAATCTTTCTTCTAAAACTGTAGTTATATTTGTACCATGTCTATTAACCTTTGTCACAACCACTGCAAAGAAAAAGTTCAACACACAAAAGTTCCACAGCTTCCAGTTTCTAAACTACCAACACAAAGTGTTCCTGATCATCCTCCCATGAAATATGCCTATTGTTTGATCTTACTATTCATCACACATTCCTTACTGAAGAAGGATTTTTGCTCTTTGCCAAACAACTTCTTTATTAAAGCTAACAATGGTGTTATCATGCTTACAGCAGAATAGTAGAGATACAATCCTTCTTTCTCACATCAAAAGCAGAAAAGTAATCAATCGTGTTGTAATTAACATGGAGAAATGTAATTATCTTTATCTTTTTTTTTCCAGTCTTGCATTTCATAAACTAGATGGAAACCATACAGGATAAAATTGTTACTAGAACAACTGTAGAAGCTAAGGCTTGGACCTTTACCCCAGGAACCCAAAGTACAGTTATTTATGAAGCTGGCAGGTCCATCAGCATGCTGTGTAGAAGGGGTTAAACTGATGGCTCTAAAAGGTAAGACATTACCACCTTTCAAATCATCTTTCTTACTCCTTTGATTACTTTTTACATCCTGGTGAGCCACACATGTTCACAGAGAACCAAACCTTCCTCCACAAACATCCATGCACTTGCTGTGAAGATTAAATGTTAGATATCATGAATTCATTTAGTCGAAATATTTTAATGAACTGGGGGGGGATAAATGTAAGTTTGTACAATTCTTTTCTTTGTGGTTTTATGTCTTAAGCACAGTTTTTTAATGTTGTTTCTTGTTTCAGTTACTAATTTGCAAAACTATGTGCAAATTGAGATTGTCAAGGTATTAAGTCTCTCAGTATACAAATGTGTACACCAGGCAACATTTGCAAAAAATTCTGTCAGTAGGTTTTTTTGGGTTTTATTTGCAATACTTGCACACAACCAATAATACGACACAAAACCAGTCCATTACCAAAACCTAAATTATACTTCTAGGCTGTTACTTGCATTTTATAAACAGAGTTGGTTCCACGTTAATAGTGACTTTCATCACCACCATCTCATTATCATTCTGTGGATTCCTTACAAGTAGGAATTGTTGTGTAGCCTGCAGCACATCAAAGAACGTAGCTTGATATCCACCTGTCAAGTTAGAATTTGCAACCACAGTAATTAGTAGTGACTGGAATTTGACATGCTAAGCATGATTGTGCTCCTTAAAACTGCTGAAATAGAAACCTGGAGGGAGGGGAAGAAACTCTGAGAACTACCCTGGTATCAGTACACTGCTATGCTGTCAGAAATTTATGCACAGCATTTTAATCTAGATGCTACAACTTCTACCAGGATTCAAAGGTCTACTTTGGTGATACTCACATTGAGCATTCTCAGAGAATGCCTCTCATACAAAACATAAACACAGCTTTGCATATAGCATGTGTAACAACTGCTGAAGGAGATTAATTGGAAGTCATTAGTCAAAAACTGTTGTGCACTTTTGACATGACTAAACAGGACAGAGGAACCCCACACAACAAACAGGGCATTTACTCCCAGCTCTTAGGCATTTTTGTGAAATCTATTGCTTATTAATCCTCTTAGAGGCACTGTTGCTCAATATTTTTATGATACTTCTTCCTAATAAAATTGTGTCAATGTCTTTGAATACATTGGCCTACAGGTACCTTGAAATGCCTTCTAAATAACAATGTCAAGATGTAGGAGCTCTCTGGAAAGAAATGTTGAATCTAGCAAGGTGCTGTAGAGGGTCTTTTTTGCCTTTACTCCTTTTGCTGTGTAAGAGGGAATGATGCCCTTGCACCATTAAGTATACCAAGCAAACCAAACTATTTTCAGAAAGCAAATATTTTGTATTCTCTCAAGAAACTAGTTTACTGGAAGCATCTCAAACAAGGTATCTCAAAAGCAGAAACTTCCAAAATAGGCACTCCTAAAAAAAAAATCTGTCTGATCTTTTGTCAGTAGGCACAAATCTTGTAGTTAAAACTTGACATTTCAGGCTGCATTTCTGGAAGCGGTTCAACAAAGATCTGAATCTGTTTCTGCCTTGCAAATTTATTTGCTGTGACCATGGGCAGTTTTGAATTCAAAACTGCATTTCTTTTAATTGGTCTCTGGAACAGAACAACTTCTAATAAAAAGTAGTGCTTGCTCAGCACTTCTTTTCCCTGCTAGCATTTAAATGTCATTTTAAAGGAATATGAAAAGGGGTATGCACATACACAAGTTCTTCATTGCAAAACACTACCACTCTTTTTATTTATATTGTGATTGCTAAACAAACAATTCCCCAAATCACAGTTTGAAGAACACTCAAAATGTTAGCATGATAACAGTGCTATCTAGTCAAGAAGAAAAGGGGAAAGCATTCAGAAATAGCTACTGATGATATTAGAGAGAGTACACAGCTTTTGTCTAGGCTCTAAGGAACAAATTGTTGAAGATCTTGTGATTTTTATAAATTGCAGAATCGGATTCTAATTTAAAAGGACTCTAAAAGGGGGAAGAAAAATAAATAACCCTTGCTATTTCCATGTCTTGGGAAGGGACACCTTCCACTAAATGAGGTTGCTTAAAGCATCATCCAACCTACACTTGAATACTTCCAGCAGGGGACTTTCAATCTCTCAGGGCTCATCACCCTCACAGCAAATAATGTCTTCCTTATATCTAAAATCTACCCTCTTTCCTATCCTTTTTCCTACCACTACATGACCTTGTCAGAACTTCTCCAGCTTTCTTCTCCAGACTCCAAACTCAACTCTCTGTGTCTTCACAGGAGAGATGTGCCAGCTCTCATCTTCATGACCCTCCTCTAGACACTTTCACAGTATCACAGATGTCAGGGGTTGGAAGGGACCTAGAAGATCATCTAGTCCAACCCCCCTGCCTGAGCAGGATTTCCACATGTCCTTCTTATATTGAGGGCCCCAGAGCTGAATGCAGTATTCCAAGTGGGGTCTCACCAGAGTAGAGGGTGAGAATTACCTTCCTCAGTGTGTTCATTATGCTTCTCTTGAGGTAGCTCAGGATATGGTTGACTTTCTGGGCTGCAAGTGTACATAAGTGTACAAAAATCTAAAAGATTTTTCATGAATCCCTCTTGCCTTTGGTATTTTCAGCTCAAAACCAGAGATTTAGAGTGGTTATGATTGGATAGACGCTACCAGAAGCATTTAAGTGTCTGTGTAATCCATCAAAAGACTTGAAGTGTGCTACTCAATCTAAATGTCTATGTATAAGCAAGAATATTTGCAGGTTTACAGCTTTTATTAGCTAAGATTTAATTCCATGCTAAAGCAGTAAGACTTTTCTAGACTTAATTTGATCCTGAAGGCATTGTAGCTGCATTTACACAGCGATTAATCTGACCTAATCAGCCTGGTAAAACAAGAACAGCTTGATGTCAACGGCCTCTGAAACACAGTTGCTTTACAAACCAGTTAATCCATCCACAAATAACAAAGAATTGACTGTTTAAGGTATGGAGAAATAAGCTGTAGGTTGATCCTTTGTAACTGGAACTGAAGTGTGAGACTTTTTGGTAAACTACATACACACATCAGTTAAATTTACTGAAAGGTACAGTAGAAAATAAAGTGTGAAATTACAGCAGCTCTAAGTTCACAAAGACAAGAGAACTACTGATATATTTAACAATAAAGGAAAAAGTTGTATCTTTTTAGACAATATTTCATTAAGAACCCGAATGGGTCTCTCTGAAATCTTTGTGCTTTCACATTCTACATAGAAAAAAGAAAATGTTTCCTAAGCTTCTCATTTGTGTGCTATTCTAATACTATTCACACAAGCAATTTGCTTTAAGAGACATACTATTTGTAGCCTGACTACCTCATTACAGTTGTGTGAAGAAAATTGCAATACACAAACCCCCTTAACCTCTATTAGTCTTCAACTCTATGGAATGCATTTTAACCTGTCAGATCTTTTGTTCTACTGCTCTAAGATCAAGCCATATGTAATATTCATCAGTTTAAATAATGTCGGAGACAATGACTATTCACAGCAACTTCCTCAAACACAGAAACAAGTAGCTGCTGTTGAATATTCTAATACCATTTGTTATCTATCTCAGCAACAGAGAGAGTTCATTATTGGACAAATTATTTTCTAAGTTCCTAATGCTGCGCCATAAATAATGTGAATCAGCAGAACTATTCCCAAGCATTTTTCTGCTGTGCTTTTACATATGGTATCTGTTTGGAACAGGTAAAAATTACATAAATGGGGAAACATTTTTCTTCCATATATATGTGTTTCTATTTAATTTACTGGAAGCTGTATAATACTGAGTTGATATGGTAAATGACTCAGAGGGAGACATCAGTTTCCTTACGGAAAAGGAATTTTTTCCATTATTTCATTATGTCCAAAATTTCTCCTGACAACTTGTGCTTTATGAAACCAGTAGATCTGCAAACACCACAATTTTGAAAGAGCAGCAGAAAAACGCCGTGGGCAGCTCAGTACACGCTGCAGCATGTTAGCAGGCAGTTCAATTAAAAACGGGAACGCACCAGAACAAGGTGTGCAGTTTTCCTCTGGTGAAAAAAAACAGACTTAAACAAACAAACAATAACTGTACCTTGTTTAGAACAACAAATATGAGTAGTATCTAAATGGTGCTGTGCTGTACAACAGTGTAAAGCAGGGACTTCTGCACTGGTGCAGTTCCTCTTTCCTTTGATAAGGTAAAGCCTCCTGTCTCTTAACAAAATCAGATACTCTGCTGATCTAGATGCTTTATAGACAAGGTCAATGCAAAATCAGCTGGAATTACTATCCCAACTAATGAACGTTGTTATATTCCAGTGGAGCAACCACTCCCATGTCTCACCAGTTTAGCTGGAGTTAGGGTGAAGATGTAGAAATTGAGCCATAGTGAGTAGAATAAGCTTGAGGGCAAGAAGCAAAAATCCTAAAAGCTTGCAACATCTTTTAAAATAATAAGAAAAACTACCTCTACCATGTCAAAATCAAATACAGTCATAATAAAACCCATGAAAGTTGCTAAAATTTATATTCTAAACCATTTCTGTTTCTTCATAACTGCTATCTGCTTACCAAATACTTTTTAACCTCTATTATATTTTTACTGCAAAATAGCTAAGAAACTGAACTTTCACAATTAACTAAATTAATACTTAGCACTTATCTGAGGGCATACTTTTCTTACTTTATTGTTATTAAAGATTTACCACCTGTTTGTGGAATTTTACACTGTAATGACTGCCATTTTTCAAAACATCCCACTGGTTTGCCCTGTGTAGAAGGATGGAAGGAAGCAGAAAAGGCTAGTATTTCTCTTGCTACATATATATTTTCTCAGTATATTCAGTGGTATAATGTTCTCCCATTCTGAAAACAGAATATAGGCTTTATGTACCTTACAGATTATATATATATATATATATCTCACCTCATTCAGCCTATAAAGTTCACTGAGTATAGGAGGATATTCAAAACTGAAAATCAGTTTGTGGAAAATACAAAATATGTTATTATCCCTGAAAAAGAATGATTTTATAAAAAGCAATTGCCAATATCTTCTAGTTATGTTTAAAATACCATACACTGTATAATTGTTACATCTCACTTCAGTCAGAGCCGTAATGAAGAAAGGTACTTAATGGGCTAAAACCTATTATAAAAGTCAGGTGAAAATGAAATAGACTTCTTCCATTCACTGGTCTGGTAAAATGTGACCAAAAGCACATTAAATCCACAAGCAATTCAAATTCTTCAACTTAGAATGCAGCCACTTAGGCAGTAAAGCATAAACCTTAAAATACATTTAAAAATAAAAGTAAAGAATAAAGCTTAAAATACATTGACTAATAGCACATGTAACTCTCAAGATAGTATCTAATTTTATTCTTTTACTGAATAAAAGTACTGCATACAGGACATTTTTATCACTTCGTATCAACTTAACTACACTCAATATGTTTTTGCAGCTCCATTGGCATTAAATATTTACCTTCCACTTCTGAAAATTCACCATGTTAATGAACACCTTCAAGTCTTCCCTGCTAACTCCCACTGTATTATGTTAAAAAAAATTGAAAGTAGTAAGTAGCAAAGGCTAGTATTACCTTCATCACATGGAAAATTGTATGAATATCAGATATGCTGATGCAGAAATGGTACTTTCATATGATTAGATCTCAAGTGAGTTTAAAAAACACCAAAAAATCCTCAAGAAAACCAAAATAACAGAATGACAAATAAAAATAATAATAAAAAACAAAACAAAACAACCAAAACTCAAACAACTTACTAATTTTAAAAATCATACCACAATCCTTACTTTCAAGTGGTTTGAAAAGGGGAGAGAAATTTGATCATTTCAGAGTAGCCATTAGGAAGGAATAACCAGGTTTAAGGTTCAAACAATACAGCAAATAATAGACTTTATCAGTATATGAGAATACAGTTTGTGCAATGCACAAGGTTTTGCTTTAATTTTTGTTTTCTTATGCTAGGGCAGTAAAACATCTACAAACAAGTACAGATTGCAGATGGCTAATGAAAGCATACTCATTCCTAATAGATTCTAGACATTGTTTAATATCAACTTCACTCTTGCAGAAGCAGAACTATCCCTGCAAAACTGCCAAGGTCAGGGAAAGCAAAAGTTCCCTGCTGTGCAAGTATCACTGCACCATGTACAACAGCCCAGGAGATGCATGTTAGGGACGTGTACCTGTCCACATTAAGCCACCTCTGTTGATAAATTTTGCCTGTAAGAGACATTAGAAGGACTTGAACTAAAGTACAGTTTCACAGAAATTGAAGAATAATTGGGCATAACTAATTCATAAAGAGAAAACAAATATATCATGGTTTTATTTGTCAAATCCTGCCATCTGTTTCATATGTCATAAATATAAAAATCAAAGAAAACAAGCTGATTTTTCCCCTACAGTGATCAAACTCTTCAATTCTTCCATCTTCTTTCAGACTGTAATACACAGAAGTTCATTGACTTAAGGACATTTTGCAAGTTTTTGACAGCCAAGAAACAATGAAAAATAGGACTATCATCTGAAAGGATGCCAAGCATTTAAAAAGAATCTAAAAAATAAATGCTTCCTTTCTTCTAAGAGTATTTTATTCAGTATTTTTTTTTCCAAACCCATTTCAACCATACCACCTGCTACATTAACAAATAAGTATGTTGTAAAATTCTTCGTAGCAGTTATTTGGTTGCAGAAAAAGGATTCCTTAGTGAGCAAAGAAATACTAAAAGATAAGTTAGTTTCCAAGGGTCCATATTCCAAAAGACAAAAATAGTATAAAGATGCCCAATATCCTTTTCTTTTTTTTTTTTTTTTAAATCACTGAATAGCAGACTGTTAGTTTAATGTGACTCCTTCCTTTAACTTACAATAAAAATCAAATATATTTACAACTTTGTACAAAACAAGTTTTCTGAAAATAAACATCTTGCTATGCTTTTCTTGCACTTTGGGATTATTTCAAAGTTCTTCACTAAACAAATATTTATATACTGATATATACACATATATACACTTTCCTTCTGGAAGGTGTCTGAGAAAATCAAGACAGAAAGAAATAAAAACTGAGCTAATAAAATATTATTAGCTTTTATATGAAAGTCATAGGCTAGATATGCTCAAAGCTGAGCATTGAGGAATGAGATGTCTAGGCTGCCTAGACACATCTGCCTTTGACTAAATCACCCCTTTACATATTAGTAACTGAAGAGCAAAGAAGTAAGAATAGTAAGAATTACACACTGACAAAGAATATTATTGTACCAATAAGTAATTAAATAGCATGCTCAACGTGCACAGTTTGGCACCTGCCACTGTGAGCTAGATAAATCAGTATAGTGGTTTTAAGTCTCATAGTCAGGCATCAGTTACAGGCAGAGCTATCTGTTTACAGAACCAGATTGCATTCACAATCTCTTAGGTGACTACTTCTCCAGCAACTGATCAGGGAAAAGCTGTAAACAAAACCATCTGCTGGTGTCAATACTCTCTCCTAACCAGGTAATCACTTCCTCTGTATTAGTTGCTGCTCATTTCCTTCCAATCAAATTTTTCAAGGGGACTGTGGTAGTTAAGATGGGAAGCTTAACAATTTTGGGCTTCCAACTTCCTCCATCAAACAACAAAACCATGCTTTAGACAAGGCAACATATCATAACTTTTCTATTTACAACTAGTTAAACAAGCTATTAAGTATACAGTGTTAAAATTGTATAGGTTTTGGTTTCACAGGGACCTTAAAGATGAGTTCAATCTCCTCAGCCTTGTGCCATTTTAGCCACCCTGTAACCTGAAATGACTGCTGGCTCTGGTCAATTTTAACAGATTGATTTATGAAGTGTTATAATGCAGCTGCACTCTTATTAAGTCAGAATGGAATTTTCAATTATGCTAATCCATCTTTATTGACCAACTTTGGTTTCTGAAAAAAAAATAAAATTGTTTCCTCTAGGAGTAAACATGGTCTTTATATAAGAGCATACATAATGTCACCCTTAAAGGAAAACCCAGTCATTTTAACACCATCACTTAGCAGTAACACAAACAATATCTTCCATCAAACTTTTCCTAACCAGACTGGAGGACTGCATGCTTAAGGCATATTGAAGTTCAGGCTAGCTTCTGTTTTTCCAAGATGTTTGCAACGGACACATTACACTTGTCTATCTAGAAGGCTATAAAATCTGGTATCACGTTCACTTCCCATGAAAACTGAAATCAGAACAGTTTACTCTTCAAGTTCTTTTAAAGACAGTAGCTGCTGTAGCTAAGCTGGCAGAGTGTACACAGTATGACACACTTAGATCAGGCTGTTCCGACACCACAAATGTCTACATGCAACACACTGTTGTTTATACACATCTTTATACATGCAAAGGCACCTGAATAAAGGCTCTTACAGACAGAAATGTGTCTAGGGAAACTGCTGCTCTGAGAACAGTAGGCAAAACCACAAATGTGTCTACCCTATTTCATTCATTACTATTGTTATAAGAATTTCTAGTTAATAATTCATTAATATGTGCTAATATTTTAATGGTATCTTTCTAGGTCAACAGTGACTTAAAATGAAAAAAAAATAAACTCTGACTCGAAGTGGTGGGGAGTGGGGAGGATGCAGTACTTCCTCTTAAAAGAAAACAGAATATTCCTATAAAGCCTCCATAAGGCTTAATATGCGTAAGCATAACATGTTTTACTTCATAGTGGGTTTGTTCTGCCAGTAAAGCTGCTCCTAATATATTTTACTAAGAAATACCTTCAAGGCATTGGGTTCCTTTTGATATAATTCATACACTTCAAATGAATTACATACAGAATGAATGTGGTCCACAATATCTGCCACTGGCATTGTTTACCTCCAGGTGGAACTGAATTCCCTGAACACTGAAGAGCAACATAAAAGTAATTCAAGATATGTGCAATTAGGACATTTGACCTCTATCTGCATCTTAAATGATAATTTATCAGAATTTTTTTCTAAACCCATGAACTTATACATTGTTCAAAATAATCATGAAGACATCTTCATATGTGCAAATATGTCAGAATATTCCATAATGTTAATACAAGCTATTTTTATTAAGACTTTATATGCAATCATATACCTCCTAAACAGCCTGTTTTGTCAAGACTACATCAAAAATCTACTACAATTCTTGCTTCAACTTTTAGTTAGCAACTAAATTAATGGCGACACTAATTTTTTAACTGCTACAGTCATATTTTTGTGATGAAACACCTGACAAAATTAAGCACAATCAAAACAGAATCACACATTATGCAACTAAATGGTTCACTTCTACAAAAATAGCAAGGTACAATTGCCAGGGAAGGATTCTTTACACTTCGGTGAGGTCCATTGCTTGACCCATTAAGTCATCCTTATAGAAAACAGAAATACCAGATCCAAGGAAAGGGAGAAAACAGTAGCTTTCAGGTATGATTGGCAGTGAAATTAACCCCTATGGAGCAGAATGCATTAGACTATCAGAATCAACAGAATTTCCCTCTAAAACAACCTAAAGACTAATAAAAACTCTTCAAAACAGAAGCAGAAGAGATTGAAAAATAAATTTGAGTTCCTAAGAAACTGTTTAAAAGGGAATGGAGATAAGTGGTTGGAAGCTGTTTCACTGGGAAGAGTGGGGGACTGCACACAGAATCTTCTAGGTATGGAAAAAATAAAAAAAAAAACCAGCAAAAAATTTAATTGTGCAACAGAAGCATCAGAACCTCTTCACAAAACCCAGGTATGTCAGGTCAAAAGAAGCCTTAATGACAAGTTCATTTCATAATGAATTACTTCTCTCAATGGTGTGTTGGGTTGATTTTTTTGTTTTGTTTGGGTTTTTTTTTTCCTTACCTTAAAAAAACCAACTAATTTGCAGTCTTTCCTTCCTCCTTTGATGACTTTTAAGGAATCAATGTCTAAGGTTAAAAATTAGTTTGAATTGAAAACATTAAAGGCCATTAGATAATCTTTAAAATATTATCATTTATCTCCTCTTCAAGCTCTAAACTGTTAATTAAAAGAGGGAGAGGGAAAAAAAACCCACCACCAAATTTGCCTTTAAATATTAATCTCTATGTGTGACTGGACAATGGAAATTCAAGTCTTTGTTTTACTGGTTCTAAAACATGCAGGAGTGTGGTAGGGGCTACAAACCCCAGAGGTTCCAGCCTTCTTTTGCACACAGGGCTGTTATTATCCAACTTATCCAAAGCTGGATAAGAATGCAATCAAAAACATAAGAAGTGGGTGGAGAGCTTTGCTTGTTTACTTTTCAAGAAGCCAAAATTCTCTTGCCTATGCCTAGCTGAGGGATGCAAGGCTTCCAGCTTTTGTGCTGCTGTGTAAGCATTTCACTCAGACTAACATCCTCGTGGAGTCTGCTGCTTTAAAGAATACAACACATCTTAGTTCTCAAAGAAACAGAAGTGATGAGGAGGGCTGAATAGCTTTAGATGAGCATCATCAGCTCCAGTGACTGCAGTTTGCAGTTCTCATGAAAAGCATGCTCTAGAAAAGATGCTATGATGTGAGCCATGCCAATACTTCAGGGCACTCCCTATCACAGCTTCAGTCGCTCCTCTAAGCACTCCAGCTCTGCATGAACAATCCAAACTCACATCAAAACAACACCATCAGAGTGCCTCACAGCAGTAGAAAACCAATACTGCTGAATGACTTATTCTTCAACAGTAATTGCAAAATCATTTTAAAATGAGATCGGAATTGCTGTAGCTATTCTTGAGTTTCTCTGAATCTCTTTATTCGATTCCCGTGGTTACCCAGGAAGCATTAGAGTAATAATAGACATATAGACTGAAATCAGTGAGGTTTTCTTCAGCTTTCTATTGGGGTCAAAGCCAGCTAAATATGCTTAGTAGACATAGCTGATACACTGTCACTGTATCTGGATAGAACTTCTAAAACCTCAGCATAAACCTCAGGAAATAAAAGAATTAAAAGTAGCCCTAAGGACTTGGGATGAAAGCTATTAAAATATATACACATACTGTATTTACAGTGCTGCTTAGAATTCACAATCACCAGGATGCCTTTCAGCCAAAGCACAGCCCCAAACATGTCTGACAAGACTTTAACCACCATCACCATGTTAAAACCTTTTTTTTTTTAATGTACTTTACTGTTCATACTAACCAAGCTTTTGTACAGAAATAATCACTCAGCTATATTCAAGGCACACCAAATGTTTACACTGTGTTCAACTATTTCCTCTGGGTGACAGTTGTGGTCAGTGAACTACAATAGCTAATCTGCTATGAAGATTGTTTATGCCCCAATGGATCACGAGCTGACTGCAGCTAGTTCTCCAGTAGAACTTGATAGAAACAGAAGTGCAGCTGCTACCAGGGTATAAAAGCATTCCTTGAATATACATAAAGCATGTGCTTTCCTAAGAAGCAGTCTTTGATTTCAAATACACCTGATATTCAATCAGAATATTGATCTTAATATATCTATCTTAAAAAATAACAGGTAAATTTTTCTGCTGCATTATTTCTCATTTAAGGATCACACAGGATTGTATTTTATGTTGTTTAGACATTGTTTTCCACCGCTGTTTAAAAAGAAAAAAAAAATATCTTATGTTGTCACTCTAGAATGATGTGTGTGCCTTGAAACCCTCCAAAAGAAGGTACTCAAATACCAATTTCACAATTAATTTGTCACTGTGAAAACCAGTCCAAAAGCAGTGTCAAAAGTTAATATTATGATCCTTCTTCCTCTTTGCATATAATAGAAACACAGCTTAAAATATTTCAATACAGTACCTACTCTGCCAACAATAGAAAGCAAGATTAACATAAAATTTAAATCCACAATGATTTTTAAAATATCCATATATCATTATCATCGAAGTGAAACAATACACATGGGACTAGACAGACTTTTAGAAGTGCACACAGTATTGTGAAGAAGACATGCTTCACCCAACAGTTTGGCAATAATGGCACCTAACAGTAATTCAGGAGTACTTTTCAAATGTGGAACTACTACATTCACACACAGCCTTGCAGGCAACTGATCCTGAACTCTATGTTTAAAATTTCAAGTTTAAACTCTCCCTTGGCATAAATATAGCTTGGTCACCATCACTGAAATATTCAGGAGTAGTTCTCAAGAGAGGCTTTTTTAAGTGACCTATATTAGATTTAGTTTGGAGTGATGCTCATGATAAATTAATTATTGACTACATACAGGTAGATG
>JAOEGS010009946.1:23061-33587 GCA_025447755.1 Corythornis vintsioides | reverse complement strand
ATAATAAATTATAAAAAAAGTCTAGCTGAACCAACTCCTGGTTTTAACCTCTCAGATAACCTTCTTTTCAGTCTGCCTCTAGAGAGCATGTTTGTATCTTCTTCTTTTATCTTGCACTAGGCCTACCACACAGCAACCTCCTCTGCCTTTGGGCAAGTTATCTGCCAACTTGCTCCAATACCTTAGATGATTTAGCAACTTTCTTACATTCCTCATGGGGATATCACAGACTTCATAATTCAATTCCTTGCAGCTGGCATGTTTATCCACCAATTTAATTATTTTGCTGCTAAGCTTTTAGGTTTATCTGCAACACCCTAGGAGCCTCACAGCTTACGGAGTGGTAAATGAGCCTTTGCCCCAGCATGTTACATCTTTGTCATCACTCAGATCGCTCTGCAACTACCTACCCCCTTTAAAGATAGCCTAGATCAGTCTAGAAACTTCATAGATATTAAAAGATATCTCATGGAACCACGATGCCTTGTGTAGCACTCTCCATTCCTACAGTGCTTTCTGCAGAGTGAGGCAGGATGACTCACCCCGTATCCCAAAAGGAACTCCATCTCTCAGGGAAGCCTTGCACATCTGGCTGAACCTGTTTTTTAACAGAAACTTGTTTTCCTTGAAGGTAAATTGTGCACACCACTGTTCAAAATGTAGCTTTATGTGTAGGAACAAAAGCTTTTATTCTTAAAAAAAAAACCAAGAAAAAAAAAATAAATTACAAAGACAAGATACTCCAAACTCAACTCTTGCCTAATTTTATCCCAAGCCTAGGCATACCAGTTTTATTTTTAAATTCTACAGGAAAAAAATAAATTGCTGCAACCACCTTAATAAACCTGGCATGTTCTAAATGTGGAGTGAAGCCCAAACCTCTTCTGGATGACCTCAGTTAAGCAAGCCCTGTTCATATACACAGGAAACAAAAGAATTCCTTACAGCTAAACAAAATATTTTTGCTGCACCAACACTTGACCTCTAAGTAGAATTTTGTTGTTTTTAAATAGCACTACAAAAATACATCACAAACTCATAATTTATAAATGTTCTCTATACATCTGGTTTCTGTGTCATTTCTATTGCAGAAATCCAGCTTAGGTTGCTCTGAGATTAAAAATTCATGTGATACCTATATCCAGTCATTTTTGACCGTGCCAAAGGTATAATTGCAGCATCAGAGAAAACAAGGTAGAATAACATGAGATAGAGAATGCAATTACAGAATGAAAACTAAAAAAAAAAATAAAATAAATTGTGAATGTGCTCTGTACTGCATGTTGAGGCCCTTTCAACTTCTCATTGGACTTCTACTTTGTATTTAATGTTAAACTACTGTTTGCTAGTAGCAGTTGATTTAGGTCCAGATAAATTTCATAGGTTTCACAAAAATTAAGGATACTCATAACATCTTTGCAATCACCTAACAGGTTACTGCTACTTTAATTTAAAACTGATATATTAAAATGATAACATGCAATCAGGCATATAATTTACATAACCATTATGGGGCTGTTATATTATATGAAGAAGGTATTATATTAAAATTCCAATCTGAGAGGAAAAATCTGAAACATAAAGGAGTTTTTTGGCCTATGATTGACCATGTTAAAAGTCATCTCAAATTTTACAGTTATTTGCTATTGCCCAGTGTGTGAAAGCTGTGCAATCAACAGCAGTTAACTCCCAGTGACAAAATTCATGCAACATACTTAATAAATCTGTATCATTGATAGATAAAAATGAAAAATTACTTAATAGCTAAAATCAGATAGGTTGGGTTGCATACTACAAATCATTTTTTTCCAAGTCTCATATTTATAGATGTATTTCACTTAAGCAAATGTAACTCTATAGCATTCCTTTGAAATATTAGCTGACCACCAAGATCATTATAAAGAGTGTTTTGAAAAAAAAAGGAAACTGCTTTTAATTGAATAAGTGTTCATGATGAAATAGTATTTATAGCAGTGCATTTAGGGATCACTAATTTTATTACTTTAGTTCTCTCTGGCAATTAAGAACCCAGATAGTTACAGCCAGAGTACAAAATAATTGAACTTTTTTTTTTCCCAGCTCTAGTTTAAATCATTTTCAATGCAAGAGGGAAGAAAATAATTAAAACAACGCTGAGTTAACCTTGCACATAAATACATTGTGAAGATGTCTACAATTTATTTAGATAAATATTTGTATTATAAAATCATCCTAAGAAAATGAGTAGAAACAATTACAGTACATCTAGAGTACTAACCCCAAACCCCAAACCTTACATTATTTATCTAATGAGAGAAAATTTCAAACAGTTTTCAAACATAAATTCACCTCCTCACCCATGAATAAGTATCCTGAAAAAAAAAAAAAAAAAAAGAAAAATTAAGAAATCAATCCACAGTATTATTTTATAGAGGGACTGGACAAAATATCTCCTTAGATGATAAAAATATTTCTTTTACACTTCAGCTGTTGGTATGAAGCCTGAACAATGCAGATCAAATAATTTCATTAAAAGTGAGGATTCAAGAGAGATTAAGTTACTGTGGGTAGGTATGGGAAACTCTACATAAGCATAATTCTTAAATTGGTTACTAGAGAACCTTTTAGACACATTCACATATTAGGAAGCAATTATTTTTGTGGCCTCGTGATGTAGATTATTTCATATAATTATGTGGAAAACAAAAAAGGTTGAATGTTATACTTAATTATCACTTCATCCTCTAAGAAAAATAAACCAATGCCAATGAATTAACTTTACTTTTGAGAAGGGAAAATGAAAGTATCTTAGTGAAAAACCGAGAGCTTAAGATAAATTTGGTTTTGTAACATTGACATGACAACCAATTTGCTAAAATGAAATACTGCCTGACTGAAAACAGAATTCCTATACCTCCCTCATCCCTGATTTAAATTTTCTGAATAAGAATGGTTGTTTCAGACCCGCCAAAATAGCATCAAAACCTGCATTTAGTACTAAAACTGTTTCAGCTTTCACAGAGCAAGTGATTGTGCTCCATTGAACACAAATGCATTTGCCTCTGGGAAAGCATGCTGGGTTCTTTCCTATATGCTGAGTGAGGCAAGATCTTGCTTTGCATTAGTGAGAACACTTAGATGACATCACTCTCAAATGTATCCATAAAAGAAATAATTCAGTTTCTTAATGTCCCCTTGACATTTATTTTTCTTTAATTGATTGCATGTCTGAAACCTCATTCGGGTCATTAGCAGCAAAAAGCATCCTTCTCTTTTTTTTGTTGTTTTGGTTTGGTTTGAACACCTTCCTTTCCCCACATTGTAACTTAGTCTATATTTGTTAAATACCTTGATGCTTACTTTTCCAAGATAGAGAGCACATCACTTTCATTTATGTGTGGAAACTTCTAGATGTTTCACTTTCCTAGGATAGATGTTCATGCACAAATATCAAGTGCACATCATTAGCTTTTTATTAACATATCATCGCATCTTTTTTATAGTCATATAGTAATTTTTGTCCATTTGAGGGCCTAAATCTTTATATTATATTTAGCTTTGCTACATATTGTCGTTCCTTAACACCAGTGTAGTAACATCCTCTGTAACAGTGGCCTATGCAATACCCAACAACTGCAAAAGTTCTGTGGATTAGCACCTATCATTTGCAACTAGGAGGGAACTTCTTCTTGCATTAACTCCCTGAGAAAAGCTTTTCCAGAGAAATCTCAGAATTATTTGATCTCTACAAATGACTGTAGCCAAAAAAAAACCCAGGCATCTGCATGAGAACTCTTCTGTTGGTACATCTCATTATTACACCCACGAAGTTTGGGGCAAAACAAAAACCACTTAAATGTCTAAATAAGGTCTATTTTACATTTCTTACTGATGTCATGTTCCTGGCTAAATGTTTACATATCAAAACATTAAAGAACGTGCTGACAAAATAGTTGGAAACATTTCCTGAGGAGAGTGATTTTATGTGCCCACTCCTTTTCTTAAATCATTTCTTCCTTTGAAAAGCCACTGAAGACTTGAAGAATGTGAGTGAAAATAATCTGTAATGAGTGGCAATCTGTTACCCTGAAGAGTGTGTGCAGAGAGTCAGGTAACTGAACATTATTAGATAAGAAACTGGCCAAAAAAAAGCTGGAAGAAAATGCCAGTAAGACAACATGGGGTTTAACACCAAATTCAGGCTGAACGCAGGGTGTTCACAAATGGCTACTCTCATTGGGTTTGCTCACTGAGGGAAATCCTTTTTGAAGTGAAGACCAGAGAAGGAGAATCTCTCTTAGTCCAACACATACAGAAATAAGAGTGAGCTTTATTTTAATGTCTATGCCCCTACCTTATTTATTTTTTTTTTTATAATGACAAATTATTACATAGGCTTGGACAGCAGAAAGGTGCTATTTTTTTTTACTCAAATGTCTTGGGCACTCACCTTCATTGTGGAAAATTCTGTTGCCAGTCCCTGTTTCCCTGAGTATTTAATGCTCTACATAAGGTGGGTCTGAGAACATCGTAAGTATGTTGGGTCAAGACAACTTCACTTCCAGTGTGTAAAGCACAGTGAAATAGCAATTATCCTGATGACTTCAGCCCAGATGGAAGTAATGGAAGACAGATTCACAAGGATTTAAAACAACTATGTGTTCTCTACCAGTAAGTATGAGACTGGACTGAAAATCCCACTTAAACAAAGCACACATATATCAAATATTACAAGATTCATGACAGTCTGGAGACTGGTTGCAGCACCTGTGAAAGGTTAGTTAGCACATACACTTACAGGTGGATTACAGAAAGTTGTAGACACACTACAGACATACAATATTTGCATATAAAACAGACAGGACATGCACTGCTGCAGGCACACTACAGGTGGTAGGTATTGCAGCTATCATTAATGCTCATAATGCAAAAAATAAATTGATTCATCACTAAGTAAACATTATGTTAAATAAAAATTCCTAACCATGAAGAAAAAATGGTTAACCCATTATATGGCTGCTCCATTGTTTACTGCCAAGTATTTTTGGTTTTCTGCAGTTGAGATATGAAAAATTTATAGCTCAGTACCTCTCATGTACAAAAAATGTTGGACATGTTTAGTTTTAACTGCAATTGCTTGATTTTCAAGTGAATTATCTTTGTATAATTAATTCATGATTTAATGAAATATATATCTATATAGCCATTTGGAATAATTCTGTCTACCAATTACAGAACATATTTAATAATAGTAAATTTATCACTTGATTCAAAGTGTTAAGGATTCAGTTAAAAAGAGAAAAAATAGTAAGAATTGTCTAATATAACTTGTTCTGGTCAACAAAGACATATAAAGAATAACAATTGATTTCTCAAGACACCTTACACATTCACCTTTCTGCAAAACTTCTGGGAAAGACAGTGATTCAGCTGAGCTGGTTGATGGTTAGCACAGAAAAACATGCATTAACACTACCATTGCTGTAGATAGCCTGCAGGTAAACTGAGGTCTTCCATTCCCAGGCTCATTTGATATCTTTAACTCTCAACGCCGAGGGTAGGATTTTCCAACACTAAGTTCTAGCATTGAAATGCTCAAAGCTGTAGGAGTGTTTAGTGTTGCAAATCTCAGTCTTGCCAGCGTAGTATGCTTCTGTGGCAGTTCTATATCCAATAGCATAATAAATCAATATTTTGATTATTGTTATTATTTGCCTCGTAATTAGTGCTTTTTTTTTCACAAAACAAGATGGCTTAGGCTGAGCAAATAATATAGATAGACAGCAATAGCAAAACAAGTGATAAATACTTCGTTTTTATCTTTTGTATCCTCAAGCCTAGATTCATCCAATACTGAATGTTAATGGGATATGAATATTAGAAAAGGGATGGAATATGACAGTGCATATGGAAAATGTTAGGTTTCCTTTTCTATCAGAACTTTGTTTCAATTTAATTCTGAGTAGAACATTTTAAAGAGTTAGAGCTTAACAGTTAGAAAAGTGACAGTCTTTATATATTGTCAGAAGTATTTTGTTACATAGCTCAAATAATGTCATTGCTGTTTATGCGTTTAATTTTTCAGTAGTGTACATAGAATTTGATTTAAGTGTCGGGGATTTTGTTCTTAAATGCTTCTATTGCCATTCTCAATCTCATCTATAGGAAGTTCTTTTAAAATATCTAAGACCTTTAGAGTGATTTGGTATTAAAATGTTTTGTAACTTGCAAATTTATAGTATTATTGATATAAATGGAAAATTTATTAAACAGTTTCTACTTTTAAGGGCTTTCAATTTTGGGGCAGCCCATTTTTGCTAATTTGGGAGCTCAGCTTGATTTCACATGCTTTCTCTGATTCTCAGAACCCCCACTACCTCAGTGAGTATTTAGGAATATTGCATAGGGCTTCTAAAAATCACACCAAGAAAGCCTTAAACTGGTTAAAAAGAACAAACCAAAAGAAAGACAAAAAAAGAGAAAACCCAAAACTTTATCAGTAACAGAAGAAATAAAGATTACAGGCTACTCTTAAATATCTGAAGGGAGGTATGTGGACTTTGGGTGACACACAGGTCTCTTCCTTGACATTTCTGAATAGTAAAATTGGATATGTGAAACTGCTCATAGAATTTTTAAAACATAATGGATTTTGGGGCAGTATCTGTATGGCATAGGCAATAATTCAATTATTAAATTTATTAATAGAAATAATTAAAGTCCAGACTAGACAGTAGGAACAAGCTCCCTAGAGAAGTGGTCATGGCACCAAACTTGTAAGAATTCAAGAAGTGTCTGGATGATGCTCTTAGTCACATGCTTTAATTTTAGACAGTCCTGTGAGGAGCAAAAATTTGGACCTTATAGGTCCCTTCCAACTTGAGATAGTCTAGAGTTCCATGATTTCTTTGCAACACTTTTAAATTCTCTTCTATTATGTGACTCAAAGACTTAATAGAAGGGCTGTCTGAAAAAAATTTACTTCCCAAGTAAAAACTTTATGCATTTCTATTATTCCTTTTCTGTGTTATGAGTTATCATTATTGTTAAATTTATTGATCTTCATATATTTACAACTTTCGCATGACCACTTAAACCTATCCTATTATATTTACATTGTATATTGATTTCCTTGACTTGCATGGTATTAATTCACAAAAAAATTACAGCTCTCAGAAGCTTCCTCAACATGAGAAGGAACTAAGATTGCATTCAAACCTTAACATTTCTACCATTTGATTCTGAAAGTAAATCAGTCTTGGATTATTCTAAAAAGCCAAGAACATGATTTTTATTCCAATTCTATGGAAATGTTCACTGAAAAAAAAAAAAAAACTGAAGTAAAATAAAAATCAACCAGCTGTATTTGAACATATTTTTGACAACTTTTGGACTAAGATTTATTCCTAATTTTATTCTAGAAGTAATATAAAAGGACTTTGTCAGCATTTTCCAGAAACATTTGTAAGGAGCTATTGTGAAAGGTCATTGGTAACGCTTGAATAAAGGGAATAATATTCATTTGATCAAGAAAGACCATATTGTGCAATACTAAAATGCCTTCACACTATTGAGTTCTCACATACAAAAACCTATACTTGTCTTTTATCATTCCTTCCCAGCAAATCCAAAGCTATGTTAAAAATTACTATGGTTCTCCAAATAGACTGTGTCCATAAACTCATACTCATGAATCTCAGTTCAGCATTTTGAAAATGCAAAGGTTGCTAAAGTTATGATTCTATTATTATTTATCTAAAAATTATGTATTACTTGAACTAAGGTCTCCAAGATCAAAGTGCTACTTCATATTGCACTAATGCAAAGCTAATCAAAAAGCTGTTTGTTTCCTTTCTGAGTCAATTTACATTTCTGCTATAACAGGGTCATCACTCCAATATTGGTTAAGAAGATTCAGACCATTAAACATTTCATATAGAAAAAGCTGAAGGAAAACAGTGCATTCTGTTATCAAAAAATCCACTTACAGTATTACAGTTATTTGTCTCGTGCAAAGACCTCATGTTTTAGGGCTTATTTATGGCCTTTCTTAATACAGTCACTAGAAGCCCAAGACTAAGACACTGTTGTATTTTATAAACATTGGCTATCCCCTTCCAAATCCACATCACTATGACTTCATTACTGTTATTATCTGGTAGGTGTATCATAACACATGGTTAAATAACAGTGTCACACTCTTGTTTTAAACTTGAAAAAGCAAGGATAGCTTATCCCTCCTTTATTTATTCTACTCATCTTTCTTTGTTGTGTGGGGTTTTTTTAATGGATAATAATAATAATAAAAAAAATACCTCATGATTTAAATTACTGCTGATAATTTAGTAATCCAGCATCTGTTGCTAGCTCTTTTTACAACATATTCACATATCTCTGTACAACTGAAATTTGTTGCTTAGATGGATTTTTACAATTACTCTCATAAGTATATTTTTACTTTTACCTGCTGCCACAGGGTACTTGAAGGGCGAGCAGATGTAGAGTCAACAGCTGGTATGTGATTGGCAGCTGTTCTCTACAGATCACAGAGAACAGAATATATAGAGTATCCTGATCTAATGAAAAGCAAAACAGATCAATGAAGACTAAATGAGCAACTAGGATGTAATACTCCATTACTGCCTGACTCTTCCCTTTCAGAAAGGAAAATGACTAAGCTCTAGGTTGCTATTATAATTCAAATTAAGCATACACATTGAACTGCCATATGCTGCTCAAAAGCAAAATATAGGTGTTTCTTAACATTTCAGTATCCTCTGATCTAGAATTACTGTGTTAAACAGTGATTAGCCCTACTGTCAAATACATAAAGTATTTTAGAAAGTAAATTAAACACCTTTGCTGTTCACCTCAAGTAATCCATTACTGGACAAGAAATTCGTTGATGAGGTTAATCTGCTGATACTCAGGTATTTGTTGTTTGTCATAGTAGTAGAGAGTTAACCTAAAAGTCTAAATAAGGAACAAGAACCAGAGCATAATACAGGTTTTCACTAAATTTTGCTTGTGGTTTAGCTACACTTCTATATAATATTTTTATTAACAGAATAAAAACCATAATAGGCAGCAGACAGACATGCACACAGGAACTTGACAATGCAGTAAAAATACAAACTCTAAATATTTTTGAATTGTTGCACTAATCTGTATTCAATAATCTATGTTTAAGAGGATATTTTTGTTCTCTCAGCATTTGAAAAAAAATTCAAAACTTCTTTTTTCCACCTATCTTCCATTTTCTTACTGATACACACTGAATTTAATTTTGCATTGTACAAATTATTCTTAAAAAAAAAATTAAGTGAAATATAATCTGTATAAGTAAACTGGCCAGTCACCAGGGTCAGTTAATATTCACATGATGCTAACATCATAGAGGCTTTTATTGACTAAATCTTTAACAAAAAAATCCACAAAAAAAGTAATGAAATTATAGAGCAGACCAAAATAAAAATAAATACAGTTAAAATTTTAAATGCTGTCATGTAAAATCATAAATCATAACTGATGAGGACTCCAGAATGACACAATTCATATTTAGGGAATTTGACTTCCAGGGATGCTAGTTCCACTAGCAGTTGGGGTTTTTCTTGGAATGAATTCACTGAAATGGAATGCAAATCTCACAGTGCAAAACTGCTTTGTAATAGGAAGCGGAGCTCTTTAAATCATGGCAGTTAGTGGTTTAAAAGCATGTTCATACATGAAGTAAAATTCTTAAATAGATATGCTCAAAGTCCAGAATTGTGAAATGAAAACCTGAACTGACTTGGCCTTCTGAGGAACTTTGGTTTTTAGTCTGAAAATTTTAGGACATACCTCCAGCCATGCTCAAAACTACAGTGGTTTTACCAGGTCCAGGTTTTCCATCAGCTAGATGCTGAGCTGCACCCAATCAGTTACTGGACACCAGGTTTTGCTTTCTCAAAGCATTTACTACACTATGGGTGAGAAAGATTCCGTTCTTAATCAGAGGATATTAACTACCATGTCTTAATTCCCTGACTGACACACAAACACCATGTGTGTTCTACATCTAGGACTTTTGCCTGTTTGGGCAAGAGAAACAGCAAATACAGAAAACAAGGTTCCATATGCTTAGAATCTCTGACTTTACCAGAGAGACAGGAACAAAAGCAAAAATAGCTCTTGTTCCATGCTATTGGATTATTTTATCCAACAACTGTAGGATACAGAAACAAAAATAGCCATGGGAACAAGGATAATAATCTGAGATGCTCTCCTCCCACATGCAAGCACTGAGCTGCTCATAAATATTATTTTGTTTCATAATAACTTTAGCATGAAGAAATAACTTGGCACACTCGGTGAGCTGGATTTGGAGTTCATTTATCTGAGGGCTAATCCAAGCCCATCCCCCCTCTAAAAAAGAGTTTACGCTTGTCAATGAAATAAGTTTAATAACTAACATAATCAGATCAAATTCAACCAGGAGCTATTGCAGGTGAGGTTGGCCAAGGCTCTGAGCAGCCTGGGCTAGTTGAGGGTGTCCCTGCTCCCTGCAG
>JAOEGS010009946.1:0-22961 GCA_025447755.1 Corythornis vintsioides | reverse complement strand
TAGTAATATCTTGAGGACTAGCACTTCCAACACATTTTATCAGGGAAGAGGTTTTTAATGTGTTGATGAATCAGAGAAGAAATTATGTCACCAGCTCATAAAAACAAAAACCTTCATTTCTGTTTTTCATGCACAGCATAAATTCTGAATATACACCTCAAGGTGCTGCAGAGACGTTAGAAAGTGATGAGGGTTCTTGGCTAGTTTATCCAACCTTAAGTACACAGTTCAAAAATGATTAATCTGTAAAACATTCCAGACTCCTTTTATCCACCTTACACCCTCAAAGGATGAGAACAAGATAGCTGAATTGTAAAAGTGGGTTAGTAAATTACTCTGTTTTCTTCATCTACTTATCCACAGTGGGTGGTCTGACCCCAGAAATGTGTCTGCAATATTCAGCTGGTGAGTCCAAACCCTGCAGCACAGCTGTATGAATGCCATGAACAATTCTTTTCCTCCACGTATCACATCCCAGTCACTTAACCTACACAGAGCTAGGAAGGAAGCTGCATTAGACAAATTAAACACTTAACATGAGTTAATGCTTCACATACTCCTGTCCATTTACTAGCCTTTTTTTTTTTTTTAAGTAACACAAGTATAAGAGCCATGAAGTTATTTTGATGATTATACTTGTACTTGCAGTTTAGAGGAAATTATAATAGTGCTTTCAAGTAAAAGAAGTCAAGTTACTTCACACTTTAGAGAGAAGTCTGAAGGATTACACTGAAGAGAAACATGGACTATTGTTTGTAGACTCAGCTAATTTCATCCTTTGGGTATTACAGTGTGCTGAGCTCACGTGTGAAAAAAATTTGTCAAAGAAAATACAAATAATGTACACCTACTACTTTATTGGTGTCCTGATATATGTCCAGATTTTTTTCTGGGAAAAACCCAGAGAGCTGAAAAATTGAGTGATGCTGATCTAGAAATACAAAGACACCTGAGGAATTTAGTTATTACATAGATCTCTAGGTACCAGATGCATGAGAAAGAGCAAATAAAATACCTCCTTTTTGTTACTTTTTTTTTTTTTGCTCCTTTCTTCTGTCATTAAGCATAAACTGAAAACAGATTCTCTGTTAAAGAGTTTGAAAAAATTACCATAAAGCTATAGGGGAAAAAAAAAATCTAGATAACTCACACAGCATATTTTAGTCACAGGGGCTAATGTTCCTTAGGTAACTGATTGCTGGGCTTTCCATCCATTTTTCTTTCCTCCCCTTTTCTTTAGGGGATGAAAGGTGGACAACAGCAGGCAGCACAAGTAAAATAGAAGGCATAAAACCAGTTAATAATGACCAGCAAAGGAATGCTGGTCTGCTGGCAGATACAGCAGATGGCCAGGGTGATGAATACAGAGAAGTTGATAGGAGACAAGAACAGCAATTATGAGCAGGTGAATACAAACTTTTGTTTTTTGTTTTTTTTCTGCTTTTCTCATTGGCAATTTCATTTCTGTTTTTAATCTGTATTTTTTACAGATGTCTGCACTCTCCCCATCCCCAATATTAGGCATTTAACTCAATACTCAGTCATTTAAAGTCTTAGTTTATGATCTCTCTGAGCTTACTCTGCTTGGAGGTAAGTTCCCCTTTGGAGTTCAGCATCAAGTTAATACTTAAGCACTTTAGACTGCCTTTTTTTATTTTAAAGTGTACTCCAATAATTTCAATGTGTATGTTAATTATTTGTTTAGCCACTTTCTACTACTTTAAAGGTGAAGGTAGTTTCCAATTCCAATACTACTTCATTTAGAAAACAATATGTAAGTGTAACCTTCAGATAGTCCTTTCATTTATGTAGAAAAATATTCTTTAAGAGCAAAGACATAAATGTTCTCTTTATATGAGGAACACTTCAGTTAAAAATATACACAGGTCAGCTGGTACTTTGATTAGCAACATGTTCTAAAAAAAAAAAAATAGCTACAAGAGATTCATTTAGCTGAAAAAAGTCATATTGTTAAGCCTGATGAGAAGCTGAACATCTGTCAGTGTCCATAAGACAAGAAATCCAGTGTTGAAATTGGAAATGGTATTTTATGTTTTACTACTAAAAAATACCATTTAATGAATTAAGACAATTTTTATAAAAATAAATTGTTATAAGAAATAATAAAAAGAAAATTATAGATATAAAATAAAAACTGAAGAACAGCACAAAATTTATTATCTCTTCAGGTTCCTGACACATGTGAAGTGACATCAAAAATGCCTCTTTTTTGTATCTCTTCCATTTTTTTCTCTTCTCAGATGCAACTTCTTTTTTTTATTCTTATCCCAATTATGACAAGTAAATTTATATTTTTATTAGCAAAATATGTATAGAAAAGGTTTCCTTCATATCTGAGGATATTAGCAAATACAAACATGGTTTATTTTGCATAATGTAAGTTTCATAAGAAAATTAGGCACCTCTGTTACAGCCAAATTGTGGTGTGGGGCAAAATTTCCAGCTGTTCATGATGCAAAGCTGGAAATCCTTTCATATGTGATGTAAAGGAAACAAGGTTGCTTTTTTTTGGTAATTATAATTTTAATGGATTAAAGGGAATATATTAAATATAATACTTTAAGTGTCTGTATTAAAGTATGAGCTAATCTACTAACATTTAATATTTCACTTCTTTCAGAGAAATGTGACATCATTAAGAATTTCCTCAGAGCTCCAGAAGATTGTGGTAATGAAAAAGTTACAAGCTAAGCTAAAGAAAAGGGCTGCATACAGGGTGTTCTGATTTTGCAATAAGAATACAAACAAAATTTAAGGTAAAACAAGCCTGAGAAAGCAGAAATCTCCCTCCTAATGCTACTCAGACTGACAGGCAGAACTCTGGGATCCCAGCTCAGGAGCTCTTTATTTTGCAGACAGTCACTGGATAATGCTTGGCAGTGAAGGGGGTTGCAGGAGCAAGAATTTCAAGGCTCTGCTAAAACTAAAAAGACTTAAATCCCACTTTGCCTGAACAGTTAAATTCTCTCATTGCTAATCTATGATGGCATTAGAAAAACCTATACAAATGACAAAGAATATTTTAAAGTAAGCTGAAGGAATTAAGGGGAAAAAAAGGAAGGAAAATACTTATTTTGAGAATCCTTGTTCACGGTTTTGGGGTTTTTTTTGTCTAACACCAGAGCTTAAAGTTGTGGGAAGGTAGCAGTGATTTAATGCCTTGGTATATATCCACCAATAAGTGTAAATGCTCTGAAGATTAGATTCAGATGAAATGTTTTGAGGATATCATTGACACTGATAGATGAGACATGATAGAGGAGTACTTTTAAAAAAGGGGATAAACAACTGCATATCTTTGAAAATCTATAGCAGTAGTTCTATAATTCTGCAAATGCCTGAGTTAAAGTAGCCAAGCAAAAGATGTTCCTTGTTCTACATTTACAAATGGTCATGAGGCCTCTACCTCTTCTTCTTTCACGAGAATATTCTACTTTTTATCTGTAAGAAAAAAAAATAATCTTACAGTTAACTCTAAGAAAATTAAATGCTAAGAATTTATTTTACAACTGCCACACCTAATTTTAAACCCCTTCACTGTCAATCAAAAAGACAACATGAATTGTCTGCTTTTTTGTGATCATACTTAGGTCACCCAACATGTGACATGCAGTGACTTGAACAGGGTCAGGCTTGTGTGACACATTTTATAGTCTTGAAAGGTTTATCTTCTCATGCATATGGGCTAAAAACATTAATCCAGAAAACATTTCAAAGTGATTTCTGGTACCTCTTCATTTTGGAAATTGAGGATGTGCTGCAATTTAACTAAAAATGAAGTTACTTGTTTTATCTTTTATTTTTTCCCCCCCAAAGAGAGGAAATAACAGACCAAAAGTTGCCTGTCTCATGGTAATAAGGTATCAATCAGTAGAAAATTACACAATGTTTTTCTAGAACTATTGAATAGCAAAATCGAATTTAGTGGTGTCCATAGTAAAACTAGAATAACACAAAAATTAATTTAGATTTTGTCTATAATTTCTTGCATCTACTACACTCATACTGATGTATGTTCTTCATAGGAGAACCTGAAAGCTTATTAGTAGCAACAATTAACATTTAAAAAACCCCAACCAACCAAAAAAATCCTGCAAGCTTAAACCACCACAATGGATGCTGGTGTAACGAGGACATTTCAAACAGCATCCTTCTGACCTTCCTGGTAAACCAACATGAACTATATTGAAATAGGAACAGGTCTGACTAAACAAATAACCTGACCACAATTTGCTGCAGCCCATTAGCTGGTATCAATGCAGTGAAGGCCAGGAAAATTGAAACATGGTTCATTAACTGTGTGTGGGGTTTTGATAAGCAACTCTGATACCTGTTCTCTCTGTCGACCAAGAATAATCTGCACTGCAGCAACCTGATGATGTGTTTAAGTGCATAGCTTATTGACCACCTGCTGCTTAATATTCTACAGATGAGACTTGAACAATTCACAAGAAGCTGCAAACAGACAAGAAAAGCCTCTTATCTGAGCTTCAATTCTCATTACCAAAAAGTCAGCAAGTTACTTGACTGAAGAATTTTAGGAGACTTTAGTTTATAATAAAACTTTTTACCCATTATGAGCTTCAGAATGAAACCTTTACGTGTAAATAGTAAACAGGCTAAGTGAATTGCAATGTTTCTATTAAAAACATAAGCTTATTTACTGGAGGAGACCTTAAGGTTACTGAGAAGTGTGAGGCTCTTTAATGAAATACACAGTGGGAGACAAGGAGGTGATGGTTATATAGGGGAAGTTCTGACAAGAGATAAGTAAAAACAAACAAACAAACCAACCAAAAACAAAAACATAACTGTGAAGCTATCAAACACTGGAGCAAGTTACCCAGAGGGTTTCTGGAACCTGTCTTTAAGGATCTTTCAAGATCCATCCAACTGCAGCCCTGATCAGGGTTCACTTTGAATTTGGGTTGATCCCATGTTGAGTATGAAGCTGGAATTGACAAACTCTTGCCCAGTACCATTAATTCTATGGAAACTGGGATGGCAACCAATGACTTCTGAAATGTTCAAATATTGTTTTGTAGATGTATCATCTACATGCATAGATGTAAAATTTAGATTTTTAAAACAAATAAGGACTCTATTCAAATGAAAATGAGAAATGCAGTGTATGAACAGTTATTCCATCAGTAATGAGCTAACAGAATGATAAAATAATTAAGGTTGGAAAAGACCTCTGAAGTCAAACCCAATCATCAACTCAACGTTATCATGACCCTTGAACATGAAGTGCCACATCTACACATTTTTTTTCTCAATCACTCAGTGAAAAAAAATCCCATTTTCTATCAGTAGCCAAAATAAATATTTTTTCCTAAGAAACTATTAGCTAGAAAGATAAGAGATACATGTCTCTTTCTCAGGGAAAACATACTATAGATACCCCATGTCCTAGATAGGTTTCCCAAAAGAGTTTATCAATGCAAATGTGATAAGATTTCTGATGCCAAGGGCAGTTATATCTTCAACAATCTGCTAAGTGTGGGTCATGTAATTTAGAGCTGCCTGGAGTAAAACTGAAGTTTTTGGGTTTTTTTAATAAGATAAAAATCAGGGAAAAAAAATCCCCAACCAAAACCCTAATACTTTCTACTCTAGATTCACATCTGGCAAATTTTGTAAAGTTATTACAGCAGAGGGTACACTGGTACAAGCATGTTTGCATGAGAAGATGAACATCTAGCTCAAAAACTGTAAGAAAAATGAAGGGGAAAAAGCCAACAGCAGTATGTAACCTATAAACACCATGCAATCAATTAACTTATTTATGAATCATTAGTTCAGAAAATTGCATTAATAACATAGATATCTTCAACTGTAAATAGGTCATTTCTGTAAATGGAAGCAAAAGCATGGAAAAAATATTAAGTCTGCCTTTACTTCATGTTTCTTTTGAAAAGAAAATAGAACTTGGCTACATTAACTGATGATATGAAATCTCTAATGACTTCTAGCCTCAATACATAAGCTTAGTCAACATCTGGCATGATATCCTACACTTGGAAGTCTTAGTCTTGACTGGATAGATTTAGGCATGAAGCCAAAACAAGTGGAGAATCACTCTGCATCTCATCAATCCGATACTGCTACAAAAGCAGTTGGAGAGAGAAGTTTGTTTTAAGGCACATAAAACGCAGAAAACTAAATAGAAAATTTTATTGTTAGCACAGTGATATTTTTATTAACTTTACATTGTTGTATATTAAAAGTAACTGTATATGTTAAATGAGCTCATACTTCAGTGAAGAAGTCTCTCACCTGGAAACAATCTAAATACTTTGTAGTTGTATAAAAAGTTGGCATAAATTTAGCTTTTTTTGCCATGAAAAACTTACTATTCTAACAGGACTGCAGTGCTTGGACTCCTTCCAAGAGACAGTTAGCATTTTTTTAATTGTAGCAGCATTACAAAACCTCTTTCCATTGGGATGATCTGAACTTGGAGGAGATCCTTCACTTAAACACATTTAAAATTAGGTTACTACAAATGCTAGCAAATACAGCAATCAGTTCTGCTTTAAATCTCAAACCCTGACTAGTTTCCTTCACCACTATTCTATTTAGAAAAAACTATTTTAGTCCAGGTGGATTTTCTATTCACTCATAGGCCTAATGATGCTTAGAAGTACCAGGTTGCTATAGACAGAGCACTGTGTTCACACTATAAAGCCAGACAAGGCAGTAGCATTTGGCAGACATTGCCTTGGAAGACTAATGGACTTCGTGTCAGATTCTTTTTCCTTAGCTATCCTCTTTCCTTATCTTCCAGTCTCAACCAGGATGCTAGTTAATGCTTTTGGGGGAATAAGCACCTCTCCAGTAGGTAATATTCTCCAAGTGCTAACTCATTTTACACAAGCCATTTAACTGCCACCTTAAGAGTAATGACTTTCTATCACTACAGACCTGGACTTGATTCAATTCTTTTACTATTTATCTTCACCATAATAAACAAATTTGTCTTGTCAGTACAGATTGTTTACTTAGGCCTTCTGAAAAGGCACCTTCTAAAAGTCAGTTACACGTGGCAAGAAAAACAACAGTACTAGACAGAGCAGAACTGTGTTAGAGAAAATATTTATATTTTATGACTTAAGTTCCTCAGTTAATATAACATTTAGAGAAAAAAATGTTTTGGAAGAGTTCCACCTAAAGTTTCCACTTAAAATTTTATTATGAGCAATAGAATATGTGAGTCTTGCTGGTAAAACTTAACAGCAATTGTTTCTCTTTGAAGAGAAAAGCAAGGAAAAAAAAATCCCCTACCCAAACCTTTTGAGATTTTCTCTACTCTTCCAATACTTTGTGAGATTAGATCTGACTGTCTCAGGTTTCCATCTTGCTCCTGGCAAGTGCACTATACCTCTAATGAGCATTTGTTTAGGAAGGCTGCACTGTGGCAGTATAGAGCCTGTGCTCTGTACTGCCCTTCCTAAAACCCACTGTGTGTTTGTCTTTGAAGCTCAGGCTACTTCTCTTCATCAGCTTCTGTCCACAAGCCAGCATCTTATGCCATTGGTATTTCCCAAAGTTTATTTTTACAGGTGCAGATATTTCCAGTACAGGAGGAAACAAAGTATAGGAAAAATAAATCTGCTAGTACCTTTTGAACACTATTCTTGAGCCTCATTAAAATGACTAAGATATATTGGTACAGACTAAGATTTCATACAGAATCTGAGGAAATCACTAGAAATCTGAAAAATAACTGGAGTTTAACTTTTCTTTCTCACAAACTTGAGCTGTAGCTGTGTTTGAAACAGTTAAAACAAGCACATCCCTGTAACTATCAAATCTACTGACATATAATAATCCACCTATTATTAGTGTAGTTCAGTAGCAAGGAATGATAGCCACTGCTAATGGAATTAAATATTGAAAGATTAATAACCTAACATTGAATTCATCCTTAAGTTTATTTCTGAAATATTTTGTTAAAGAAAAATAATGCTTAGAAATATTAGCTAACACCAGTGGAAGGTAAAATATTACATAAAATCTGTTTTCTCTCTATAATAAAATCATGCAATGTCAAGTTCTATTGACAAATGCTACTTGAATATCACATGATAATGTAAATGTCATTGCACTTCCCCAAAAAAGAGACATAGAGTCTCCTCTTCAAAGACAACATGAATTAACTGTGAGCAAAATTATAATCCACAGTGCATCTGAAATGCTTTAAGAACAGTAGGGCAGCCAAACACAAGCACCACATACTATTTCTTGAGGTTTTATTTAAAAAGTCTTTTCATAAGATTTCCTCTCTAGACACTACTGCTCATTAAAGCACTGTTACAATCAAATAAAAAGAGAAAATTTCCAAGAACACGAAAAATAAAATCTGCCATAAAACCATGGAAAAACAAGCCATAAAATAAAACAACCAAACCAATCAATCACAAAAATAATAAAACCCAAACCCAACCCACCACATTTCAGTGCTAGCTTGTCATGGGGCTTGTTTACGTGCCATTTTAGACACGGTGCACTTTGATTTTACTTCCCTTGTTGATGAAATAATGCAGATTGCTTAGTAAAAGAACAAGTAGCCCTGCAGGGCTCTTTAGGGTTGATTTGTTCCTTAGATATAGCAAAAATCAGGTTAAGACAAGCAAGTTGGGAAAGCTGGTATGGGCACATTTGTTTAGTTGCAAGAGAGCACGCAACCATCAAACTAAATTAACTCTATCAATACTGTTCCTCCCTGGCTTTACATTTTATTATCATCCAAACAGAAAATTACGGCTTAATTTTAGTTAATTCTATGTGGTAGAAACATGCACAGATTTAAATTAGGTATTAAATAATATTTTATTTTATTTAATTTTTGTTCTCAAAACAAGCCCTCTGGAATTTTATTTTTAAATAGCATGTTAAGAAACTGATATAATTTATTTAAACTCCTTGTTCTACCACATCATAATTATTTTTCTAGATACTCAACCATTTGACATTAATATTGAACGCTATGCTGATGATGAGGCAATGAAAAAAATCCAATACATATAGTTGATATTTAGTAATATTCAGAAGCATTTACATATATGAATTTATATTATGCTGGCCCAAAAATCATCTGGCCTTTAAACAAACTTTTTTTCTGGGTATATGTAGCAACACAAAGAAAAACAAAAAAAGAAGCTACTAACATGCAATCACTAAACTAAAAGTCTTGACTGACTTATCCTCTTGGATGGACTACTTCCATTAATGTTGTCACAACAGAATTTTAGAAGACCTGAATTCAAGAGAACAGAACATGCCAAATGGGAACTGCAAAAACAGTCATTCTGTAGTCATTTCTGGTTAGCAATGTTTACAATAAGGACGTTTAAGTCTTCAAGAACATTAACTGTTATTTACAATGCAAAAAGCTATGGGGAAATACTGTAAATACGGGTTAATACTGTAAATATGGGTTGTGTAAACTAATGGATTTTTTTTAAATGTTATTAATACTTTAGTCCAAAGAATATTCTATCTTCCAAGTAAAAGTGAAATAATGCTCTAATAATAAATGTAATTATTTTTATGTAATTGTCAAAATTCCTTTCACATTTTCAAGTTATCTTACATACCATGAATCCCTTCTCTATACTGACAGTGGAAGTTTGACACAGTCTAAATAATCTGAAATTGTCAGAGAACAGAGCATATCATCAGACTATATGAACAAGAGATAATAACTTTTCCTTGTTTTCTAGTTTTCATGTGTTGCCTATAGTATAATTTATCTACTTATTTCTTTGCACAATTCAAGGAGCTGAATCACAAAAAGGTCATTTCATTTTTTAAAGCTCCACCTCTTACTACTTAAATGACTTCAGGCATGTCACTTCATCTTTCTTTACTCCATTTTCCCCTGTAAAAAAGGAAGCTGTAAAATAAATCCCTTTATTTCACAGGGATGACAGATGTTCTTCAACTGTTACCTATTTGATACTAAATCATCAGCTAACTTAAAATGCTTTGCTGCAAAGATATGTTCATGTAGAAAATACATGAGGAAGCTTTAATGCAGGTATCTCAGGTGTGGCAACAGTTTGACTAAAACTGCATGGAAACAAACCTCCAGGGATGAACATGAGCTAAAATCTACAGTACTTCAGTCTCACTTCTATAAGTAGGTAAATGATGCTAAAAATATAATTTAGGTCACTACATATGGAAATAATAAGTATACGGAAAACTGGGAAAAATATTTAAGGATGCTACAAGAAACATAAGAGACATTGAAAATGAAAAATGAAAAGCTTTACTTAGAAGTTGTATGTATAATCAATAACATAATTAGCATGAGAAGACATGTATTGTCAATTCCTGAAATGGTGAGACTACCTGTCCAGCTATCTCTATCTACACTAGAAGAAATAGAAGATCAATGAAAGAAAAAAAAAAAAGCATGTACATGAAGATCATAGATTGGAAAAACCTGGGAATATACATAGTTGAGAGGGAAGATACAATATAAGAAAAAATATATAATCCACCATATTTAAAAAGATTGAATATTTCCATGCTCTCATAACAATAAACAGTCGCTGAAACTGTTAAATACAAGAATAAAAATATTAAAAAATACTGATAGTCTCCAGAGGAATTTCTTGTTGGAAGATATCCTTAAGGCCAGTAACTTGAAGACAGTATATGACTTGTGATAAATTAGTTTATTTTTCTTATTGTTTTTATTAGTAATATTAGTTATTTAGAAAAATCACATGCTGACTATTTGTTGGAGTCAGATGGATAGGTAATTCTGGAAGTAGCTGCCATAGGTATTTGTAAATTCAACTTTCCTCTGATATTAGACATCATCAGAAACCGAAGACTGACTAAAAGAGCAGGAAGCGTATTTACCATCTAATGTCTTTACCCTGGATACTCCAGTGTGACTGTAATAAAAGTGTTCAAGAAAATGATTGCTCAATTTATGTTTAGACAGTGCCATTCTGACAGCAAAATTGGAGAAGGCAGCTGCACATATGAGCAGATTTTCCGTATAAGGAGAGCTCAAAGGGTAAGGTGTAAATTAACTCAGAAGTTACTTCAGGTTCCGCAGATTTTACTAATTAACAAGAGCTTTGCATACTGAATTTTCACAGTCAGTCTGCTGTTTCTTCCCAACCCCCTCCTTTTTTCTCCCTTCATAGCTAATCATCAGAATAAAACTTCAATCTACATCTGTCATGTAGGTTGGTAGGTAACACACAGCATGTTGTAATAACTTTTTTCCCCCTTCTCAGTATTTTATCCTCACCTGAATAGAAAGAGGCCTCATCAAATAGAAAGCTGAATTTTCTGTTTACTTTGACTGTGAACTCAACTTTCTTACATTTGCCTTTAATACAAAAATTACCTGTTTTCCTCCTCTCATCCTAGCTTAAAAAAAATAATCCAATACAGGAGTTTAAGTATATTGTGCTGAAAATTGTTCCAAACTTTAAAATTAAAGGAAATTAAAATAAATTAAATCTACATTGTTTCACACCAAATGAAATTAAATAGTAAATATTTGAAGTAGAAACAATTAATAGTTAAAAAGAGCTTCCAAGTGCTGTTTCCATGGAAAATCTGCATGAAAATCTAGTATAAATTCCAATTACTTTAACCAAGCTAAACACTGCAGATTACCTAGATTCCAATTAAATGTGACAAATGTACACTCGACAGATTTCAATTCCAAATCTATTCCCATCAGAATGATCCATTAATATTGAAGATTACATTATCAGAATTTGAAGAATACAGTTGTGCTTAAAATAGTTAAAATACAGTTGGACTTAATCATATCACAGAAAACTCTCACTCAAATTTTGGCAATTGCAAAAGTGAAGGACAAAAGTGTACTCCACCTTGTTCTGTCATTATTTATAGATTCAAAGTTGAATTTTTCTGGAAGTAGATGATATACCACTGTTAAAATCTTGGTTTTAAAATATGACAGCAAGATTAAAATATCTATATAAAAAGTATAATTTTCATACCAACATCACCCACCATTCAAGGCCGTAGATTCAAGTTTTTATAAAGGAGAATTTCTGATTACTGTATGCAAGTCCTGCCTTTTTTTTTTTTCCTCTTTTTCTTTTATGGTGATTTTGTTTCAGTTAACTTATTCATGGAAGGTATTTGTCTAGCACTACATTTCTATCTATTCTACCCCTCTCCTTAATGGTGAATCCAACAAATATATACTTATATAAATTATTAGAGTGAGATGTCAATTTTTGCATCAACACAAAAACTGAAATAAATTGGTTTGCTTTAATTTGACACCACTCAAGAACTTTTCATTTTCAATTACACTTCAGTGTTAGAATTTTCACTGTGTACTAAATATATTGAACATTATATGAAACTTCAGCTCTACAGTTTTCCTCAATACGGTTCAGGAATGCTCCATGTTAGCATACTTTCTGAACTCAGAATTTAATGTCTAGCAATATGATACTGCTATATATCCAGGGGAGTTAAACTGTTTTGTCCTATTATCTTCAACACAAAAAAACTCACTACAAAAAAATACAATAGTCATCCCAATTTAGGCACAAGGACTAGAAATCACTTTGTGATATTTTTCTTGTAGAGCCATATCACTTTCTCCCCTACCACACACCCAGAAAAATGAAATGGAAAGAGTTATAATTATGTAAGCAACCAAAGAGAATATATAGACAAACACACCCACATATAATCTGTATTCTGATGGATGACACCATCTTTCCTTTTTGTCAATTAGTTATTTGCTGTTGGGATATACATTATAAGCATACGTAGCCATTCTTCAACCAAACATACTAGATTTGGTGATCTTAGACACATTGAGCCAATAAAAATATAATAGTCTCTGTGGTATCTCAGTAAAGATTAAAATAAAAACAAAGAACAGTTATCCAGTGCTGTAATCTCTGAAAAACAAAAACATCCACTTAGCCAAGCTAATTCATTTGTTCTATAACATAGAATATACCACCCTTCTTGCATATATAGACCAATTCCAATTGGAATAGCAAACCCATTGCTTCATTAGTTATCAAAAATGTATCCATTTATACATATAACAACTTATTGCATTGGTTATGGGCAAATGAAAAGGAAATTAAGTCGATGTATAACTTCATAAAACTTTGGATAAAGGTCAATAATAAAGTAATCTAAATTTTAGATAGAAAACAAATCCTGATCTTTATATTTATTTTGTGCTATCTGGAGAATTAGTACAGAATTCAACATTTTCCCCTTCTACATAAATTAGACCTTTAAATTAGGTATTCTAAAAGTACACTACAAAAAAAAAAACCTGAAAGAAAATTCTTCTTTTCCATACTAAACAATGTTATTTTGAAAACAGTATGTATATAAAACATTTTTTGGGAAAAAGGAAACTTTTTCTAGAGTGGGGTTTTAAATCCTACTTTCTTTTGCAGATGCTGTGCATATTATGTTTGGGGAAATTTCTTAAGTCATTGTTGAACAACAACAAAAAAAAAATATATCCTTTATGGTCTTTTATCTAAAATGAAAATTATGGAATTTAAGAGAATTACCATTTCCCCAGCCCTCCATTGGTTTTGCTGTTTTGGTTTGTTGGTTTTGGGTTTTTTTTTTCCAATATTAACTTCTTCTGCTGTATAGTTTTTAAATCATGTCAAGTAAAGAAAGTGCTAGTTTTATCACTAGTGTTATGTGCCATTATTTTGTAAACCTGCATTTTAACAAGCTTTAAAATAATTACCCTTTTAGCTATTTAATAAATTTATTAATTATTTTGGCCTGACCTCTCAAAAGTCTACTTAGTATTACTTGCTAGTGAGATTATGTGTGTGAATGTCGTGTTTGCCCCTACCATTTTCCATATGCTCTGCCTCACCAACACTGCCATCCGGCGTAGTCCTTTCGTAGTTGTCCTCTGGGAGTGGAAGGGCACCCAGTCTTGGCCCTGAAGAACTCTTACTGCTTGGTGTTTCTGACTCCTCCAGCCCGCTGTCATAGCAGCTCTGCAATGACCCCTGATGCGGGTCCTGAGGCTGACTCACAACAGAAAACGTCACTCTACGAAACGGCTGCAAGAGAAAAGATTCTGAATGTCACTGGAAAGTTCAGTCTTGGCACAACTGATTCTCAAAACATGACAAGCAAAAATAGTATTTTAAGCATTTACCAATTTAACAGTTTTTGTCTAAGTTAAAGCAAACATAAGCACAGTCCGTAAAAGGCCACGGGACAGTATCTGTGGATTTTCCCCTGGAATATGTGGTTCAGAACCTTCCCGTTTTGCATAACCCCTTTGCAAATGGCTGCGTGAGTTAAATAGTCTTACAATTATCATTTTTATACAGTTCCACTTTCACTCAATTGTAGTAATTTGAATAGAGTTTGTATCAGACTTCATAAAGGTACTTGACGGGGTGTGTGTCTGTGTGTATGTGTCAGACTGTGTGGGTGGGCATAAATGCTCACCTGTAAACTAGATTGCAGGTATTAACATAGCAGCACGCCCAGAAGCCTTTTTTACAATCACTTCCCATGGTTTTGAAAGCTAGTTGACATGAGAAAGGAGAAAAAAAAAAAAAAAAAAGAAAAAAATTGTTTCAGTCTCTTAGGTCCTTTGCCATAAAATTGAGTGCCTGGAGATGGGGTGTGTTGCCAGCTGACTTAATAAAGCCTTTAAAGTTGTGCAAGCACAGCTGACACCATCTTTCCACTGGGACTGTACAAACATAGATTGTTAGAGATTTGTATTCATTGGAAATGACAGATATTACTGTTGCCCAGGAAGCCTACACTCTGAACCCTGGCACCAGTGAGCATCCCGGGAAGGGGAAGAGTCTTATCCTTCATGTTTCAGGGGACACTGAGGGCAGATAGGAATCTCAGTAAAAAGCCAAGGGATTCTCCTCTGATTTGAGCTACAATCAAGCAGTAATGATCCTTTTCAAGTCATTTAATTATACATTTGAAATAAGTTATTTACAAGTCTAGAAAGCCACAGAGAAATACCTGATGTTCTAGAAGGCACCTCCTAAACCAAACACCAAAATATCTGTTTTATAAGACACTATGCAGATTTTCCTATGTTTAAAATAGGAGGTCTGAGAGCATTGCCCACCTTTGGGCTCAGATATGTTTCAAGTCCTAGGTTAGAATGAGACACAGGCAGACATCACTCCCACTGTCACCTTTGGTTACTATAGGGGGAAAAAAAAAAGTATACAGGCCAGGAAGGAGGAAACAGCAACTACAACCACACAACTTACAGAAGCCCTGAATAGAAGTCAACATTAGGTTTACAAGGAGAGGCAGGGTTGGAGTTTCAGACAGAATTTTACTGGGTTTTTTTGAGGATACAAAGTTTTGAAGATAGAAAAAGTATTCGGTGCTGATGATAGTTTGGACTACAAATACAATAGGAACTCTTCCTGGCAGAGGAAATTGTAAGTTTATAAATGAGTGTTGCTACAAGTATAAAAAAATTCTGAAGGAAGAGTTGTGATATTCTCAGTGAATTTTTGACCTTTTAAGTTTGTTCAATTCTTCAGCTGCAAGTTGTATTTATACCAAATCCATTTTGAGCTTCACATCTTCAAAAATATTATTAACATTGTCCATGAATACACTATTTGAGATTCAAGAGAGTTCTAAAAGGAGTTCACAAACAGGAGTTCTGTTATTTTATTCTACATCTATAGACCAGACAGGTAACTCTCAAGTTCAGGAGAGGAAAACAGCCTGATTAATTTCCTGGTAGAAACCACAGGCCCACAGAAGTGCACTGTGGTTGCAAGACAATTAAAAGGAGTTCTCGTTGTCTTTTCCAAAAGCCAAATACATTCTTACTAAGCACTCTCTCCAATATTCATCCAAGGATGTGACTACAATTCAGGACAGTCACTCTGATGCCTGTTAGCAGTTCTAAAGAAATTTTAAATATTAAGATGTGATTAAAAAAAAAAAACAACAAAACAACCTTTCAAAGTGAAATAAGCCTCTGTGTATTCCACTGGTAAGAGGCATCACACAGATGATTAATGGTGTTGCCAAGACACCTTTCTCTCCAATATTAAGGTATGAGAAGTACCAAAAGCAAGAAGAGCTCTGGACATCAATTCTATTCTTTCATTGTACAATGTCATGCAGAACATAAAATGCAGGCTTGGGGATAATTAGGTGTTACAGAACAAGTGTAACTTACTATTATTTAGACCAAAGAATTAAAATAGAGTTTTTCAATATAAAAGCTAGTTTTTACAAAATTGTCGTTCAGAAATTAGCATTGTGCAATGAAAATGTCATACAGAAAAAAATAATCACATACAAAAATATACAATTTATCCAGCAGAAATGCACAGCTATTTTCCACAGGCTCAGGCTGGGTTGCAGGTTCTGAGCCTGCATTGTGAGAATCCCAGTAGGCAGTACTGGGATTCTCACAGGAGGTAATACTTTTTGATTCACCAGGGAAAATACAGCTCTTCCATCTCCTCTCTGAATAGAGCAGAAATAGCCATTCCAGCACAATATTCTGGGCTTAAGTTTCAACCTTGCTTTATAGCTAAATCACAAATTGTATTGCCTTGAAGTCATTCAAGACACCTCTAAATGGTGGCATCTATCCACTGGAAGGATGTTTGTGAGCTGAAGTATTTTTCATCTGTATTCATAGATCTGCTTAGAAATGAATATATACAATTTTCACATTGAACTTTGCAATTTTCATGATTAATTTCACAATTTATTCTTCATTTACTTCATGGGAATGAATAAGATTACAGGTGTCAAATCTTCAGCTGATATAAATTAATTCACTCTTGTTGTCTAACTTCAGGTATTTGTTCTTGCCCTAGTTATACAAACATATTTTGCTTTTTCCAAACAAAACAACATAATGGGCAACAATATTTTCATGGCTGTAGACAGTCTTGGATCTTTATTGGATGAGGCAGCATGCACTTCATAAAGCCAGCTGGCATTAGCAAGAACACTTTCTGGTCAATGACCTCTAAAAATAAAGTATCAATCACACAAACAACAGACCCATATTGCAAAGTCCAGAATAAAATGAAGCTCTCCCATTTGACTGCCTTTATTGCTGCCAGTATGCCATCTGGCCAACAAAATTATTTAGCACTGTATCAGCTTTATGTCTGTTACTTTCAAAGCACAAATATTTACATTTGAGGTTTGTCCAAAAATTCTCCTAGTTAAGTGGTAGGAAAAGATACTTCTCTTTCCAGTTCAGGATAAACAAATCAGAAAGTCTGGTCAGATGTATAAAATTTGAGCTGAACTTCCTTGCAAAAAAAAAAATAAAAAAATAAAAAAATTTCAAGAATGTGAAAATGAAAAAAAATAGTTCAATGCTTGCACTACAAGGCAGATCTATTTAAATAGATCATATTTCATTTTATGCTGATATCTTCATCTCAACATTGCTTTTATGGATTGCTCCATATGACTATAGGTTAATGGATCAAAATAGATGTATAGCTGTAGCCTGTGGATAATTGAAGAGCTGATAGCACAGTACTAGAGGTCACAAATGTCATAATCCAGCTTGCACCCTGCTCCCTATTGACAGATGGATAAATCTGTCAGAAAATCCAAGATCAGTTTGTATCTTAACATTAAATGAGACAAAAATGAAAAGGATGAGTTCCTTTAGCTTGAAAATGCTTTTGCTACCTTAAGTCTTTGCAAGTAACCAAAGACTCACCCTGACTGAGCTTGGAAAGAGGATCTGCAAGTCATTTTTTCCAATCCCCTTAATCAGGGTCACCTGGAACCTTTTTTCCATGCCCACATTCAGACAACTTTTGAATACCTCCAAGGAGGGAGGCCACATGCAACTCTGGTGAATCTGTGCCAGTGCCATCTGTCACCCTCAACATAGGAGAGTTTCCTGATGCTCAGAGAGCTGCCTATGCTTCAGTTTGTGACCTTTGCCTTTTGCCCTATCAAGTATTGTGTTAGCCTGGAAGCCAATAGGAATGGTGTCAGAAGGTCAAGGGAGATGTGGTCCTTCACCTATACTCAGTATATAACAGTCAACCAGTTAAAGAGATTTACCTAAGTCCAAAGGGGTGTAAGACTGCTCTGATAATGTATATGGATGAAACTTGTCATGGTTTATCCTCTGTTGGCAGCTAAACACCAGACAAGTGGTCAGCTACCACTTCCCCACCCCCATGGGATAAGAAAGAAAACTGGGAAAAAGAAAAAAAAAAGATGGGCCCCTGGGAGTGGAGAGATAAGAACAGTTTAATTAAAAAGCACTAAGAGAGAAGAAAACAACAGTAAAAACATTACTAATGAAATTATAAAATGAACAACATAAACCAGGAAAGCTGTACCTGTGCTTGAGAGGCCAGCCTTTCCTTCCTGAGCTCCACTGAACCAGGGGGAAAATGGGTGCTCCCACCCTCCCCCAGCCCTCCCCTTATATAGTATAGAGGCATGACTCAGTGTAGTGTCAGGTATCCCATTGGCTGGTTTGGTTTTTCTCCCACCTGTGGACCCTCTCAGCTGCAGCCCCTCCCAACTGCTTGGGCCAGCAGCTGCTTGTGATAATTAACACCAAGCAAATGCAGGACACCTGTAAAACTCAAAGCCTGCCCGATGCTTCTAGGACTGCTTATGCAGCTTGCTGAAGCAAACCATGTGTAAGTGTGTTTGTTTATACTTAACATTATTTGGCTTCCTAATGAATCTTTAATGACAGAATGGTAAGGGTTGGAAGGGACTTCTGGAGCTCATCTACACCAATCCCCCTGCCAAAACACATTCACCTAGATCAGTTTGCAAGGAATGAGTCCAGGGGGGTTTTGGAAGTGTCCAGAGAAGGAGACTCCACAACATCTCTGGGTAGCCTGGTCCAGGGCTCTATCACCCTCATGGAAATTATTCCTTATGTTTAGGAGGAACTTCTCATGTTTGTGCCTGTTTGCCCCTTGTCCTTTCACTGGGCACCAATGAAAAGAGACTGGTCCCATTCTCGTGACACTTGCCCTTTAGATACTTAGAATCATTAAGGTTGGAAAAGATCTCCGGAATCAAATCCAGCTGTCAACCCAATAGTACCATGGCCACTATACCATATGCCACGTGTGACTGCACACTTTCTGACCACCTCCAGGGGTGGTGACTCTACCCATTCCAATGTTTCACTGCTCTTTCAGCATGAAGATTTTTCCCAACATCCAGTCTAAACCTTCCTGGCACAACTTAAGCACATTTCCTCTCGTGGCTAGTTACTTGGGAGAGCAACACCCACCTCACTACACCCTCTTTTCAGGTAGTTGTAGAGACCGATAAGGTCTCCCCTCAGCCTCCTCTTCTGCAAACCAAACAATCCCAGTTCCCTCAGCCACTCCTCATAAGATATGTTCTCCATAAGTACTGATAAGATCCCCTCTCTTCTCCAGGCTAAACAGACAAAGGTGTCTCAGCTTTTCCTCACAAGAGAGATGCTCCAGTACCCTAATCAACTTTGTAGCCTTCTGTCAGAATCTCTCCAGTAGTTTCAGTACTTATATACATAAGTATACATCTATAAAATTCAAGGTATATATACAGTGATGTCAATGACAGAATAGAGATTATTATATGAGCGAGTACCAGTAAGTTCTGTTTGTTATTCAGTAACCATATCAAATAAGCAAAAGCACAAAATGTATGAATCTTCAGAGCAGTTGAGGAGTTTTAATTCACTTTATTTCATATGCCATAACAAGGGAATCACAGTCTATTGAGCTTTCCAGGCCAGTTGACATTCAAGCTTCAGCTCTGCCTGGTCTTTCACATATGGTCAATAACATCTCTTTTCCTATTCAATTAGTGGCATCACTAGTTAGAATAAACGTAGAATTATTTTCCTTTGTGATCCTAGATCATTGACAAAAATGAGACACAGAGACAGTTTTCAGATAGGAATTCTGGCACTCAGTGCAATTTTAATAAGAGGGTGAATTCACAGAAGTTATGGTAGTGTTACAAGAGCATGAGTGAGGTCAAAATCAGCCTTCTAAGCTGCAAAGAATCTCTACTTTGTTTACCTCCCATACCTACCAATAACAGTCTTCCTAGTATGTTCTGTGCTGCATAAACTGAAAAGGTAGCTAAATAATTCTTTTTTTTTTTTCTTTAAGCATGTCTCAGGAGTACCATGGGAATTTTAGGAGCTCTACAACTAGTGCTTCTCAAAGGTATCAGAGCATACTATAGAATGCAGAAGAGATTAATCAGCTTCCACACATATTCTCAGCAAAGACATAATGGCTAAAGGAGACTCATTTCCTCTGTAGGATATTAATGACAAAGACATTGTAACCAATAGTGAATTAGACTCACACCTCACAAGAGATTAAATCCAAGCATATTTCTACAAAGACTACAAATATTTTGAACAAACATGGAGGGGAGGTAGAGTTGAGATGTCTTAGTAAAGATTATATACAGCTTAATTAATAATAATTAATCATTACATTAAATAATTAATAATACAATCTTTGCCTTCTTGGTTTTATAGAAATAGGTTAGGATCAAAAAGAAATTTGTTCTGTCTGCCAGCTTACATGCATTCAAGCCTCCCTAGATATTTGAAAGTAGAGGAATTTACTAGGCTTTGACATATATAAAATGATTTGTGGGTTTCTATATAACTATTACAAAAAAAAAAAAAAAAGGAAGAAAAAAACCCCAAATGAATTAGTGAATTTTAAATTCCTGAAATACATTATCAGTAGCAAGCCAGTAAATTATGTGCTTTTCCAGATCTTTATTTTTTTCAAGCCATTGTAAATTGGAAGTAAAGCCTTAGCAGCAATATGCCATGAGCCTGTTAAACTGTTCTCCAGCATCTGAGACATAAATAGGAATGCTTAAATTTGAATTGAGCAAACACAGTATCTGGTGTTTCTTGGCTGTGATAGGTCTCTAGTAAGTGAGCAAGTGAATACTTCCTACAGGTTTAAGGGGCACAGTTAATTATTAACCTCAGGTACTGAAATTTTCTGCTATTTAGAATGCATATTTTAAAATTCATAGGTCAGAAAACATCTGTATGTAGGTGGGTGTCTGAGTGGGCTCCTAAGGAGAGTGAAAGACAAACAGTGCTGAGAAATACATGCAATTACGGAGGTACTTAGTGCTAGTCCTTAAGTAAAATATTATTATATATATTCAAAGATAAATAGTACTGGAGGAGATGCGTTTAAAAATATTTAATAGAAAGAGCAGTCAATACTTTTTCTCCAGAAATCATATTTTTGTTGTTGTTTTTGAGGAGTAAGAACAGCACTAAGCTATTTGTTTCTATCTGATGCTATTTCACATGTTTTATTCTGTGGGCTTTTTCATGCTTAGTTCTATTTCTTTCTTCATGCAGATTTTATGGTAACATTGATTTTTTTGTACTATTCTGTGGAAAAATTAGCATGCACATTCTTTCCCAGAGCTGCAATAAGATAGTTCTGGGAACTCCAGTTCAAGAAGGACAAAGAGCTACTGGAGAGAGTCCAGTGCAGGGCAGCAAGATGCTGAAGGGAGTGGAGATCTCCCTGCTGAGGAGAGGCTGAGAGAGCTGGGGCTCTTTAGCCTGGAGCATCCAGGGAAAAATGTTTATCAAGAGCTGGTGGTCTGATCAGCATGTAAAACTGGAAAAGTATTTTAAGGAAAATCAGTATTGTCACAGTGAGAATAAAAAGTATAAAATTGCACCGACGGGTGACAAGCTGGAATTGCTTTGTGATAAACTTCAATTGAACTAATGACATATTGACCTATTTCAAATGCTGGATTAAATAAAATATTTAAGAATCATAGGCCTGTGCAGACTGCCTACATTTCAGGAGAAATCAAGAACTTCTTGCACTTGAAAAATATTTTTTCTGGTAAAACTCTTCCTGGTCCTTAAGAGAATCCAAGGAATTATATTCTCTGTTCTGAATGTTTCAGAAGTCATATATTCAAGACTATTATGAGTCTTAATGACTGCAAGTAGGGTACAGAAAAAATATCAGTAACTATTTCATTGGTCATTATAATGACTATGTTTTTTTCTTCCAGCTTTGGTACAATAAAACCAGAAGAAACATAAGAAAAGAATACACAATTTTATTCTCCTATAGGGATAAAATAGCGAAATTGATTTAATGCTTCCCTAGAATAAAGGATTTGAAATTCAGTTACTCCTGAAAAAATAAGGAAACAGGAAAGCAAACAAACAAACAAATAAACTCCTTAACTTCCATGACTGAGGTGATTATTTGTGGTTCGATACACTGCAAGCTACAGAAACTTCCAGAGTGCTATTGATTCATCAGCAGGGGAAGACAGTATTATCAGTATTATCTCCCTCCATTGACATCAATTCTAGAAACTGTAGGTTGCATTTCAAAAAGAAATGGAATTTTTCACTGTGCTGCACTAACACAATAATCAGGGTTTTTTTGGTTGACATTACTGTTATTACCATCAGTTATCAGCTTCAAGTTCTATGTCAATGACCTACATACTAAGGAGGAAGCTTCATCTTGCCCTGCTTAACACAAAGAATAAAAGTACAAAGAGGATAAATAGTCAATATCCTTTGTAGGATCAATATGGATACAGTGACATGTTGAATACATATCATTGCAGATCTAGCTAGTCAGCTCTTAGGATTTATTCTTCTGCTGACTCAGTGCTTCAGAGTGAAATACTGCAATCCCTCCCACTCCTCTAGTGCTTGCCAAATCCCATTAGGAAATGTATAGTAATTAAGGTTAAATAACAACATGCTATCAAACTCTGCCCAGAAGGTACTCCAGAATGTCTCTGAAGTCAACTAGAAAGGAAATCTCTCAGTCCAATGCCAAAAAAACCCCATTTAATTTCTAGTAGGAGCAAGAGCTGAGCTCTTATTATAATATAATAATATT